>JACEGR010000669.1:0-231529 GCA_014170235.1 Listronotus bonariensis
GTGGTTTTGCTCTCTTGGTTAATGTGCTCTGTCAAAGAGGTCAACAGGAAAACTTGCCAACATTGCCAATTGTACAGTTAAATATGTCAAAAAATTGTAGTTGCCAACATAACTTTCCCAATTTTACGCTGTACTACGGACTACGACTCGATGGATATGAGAATTACGTATTCGATAGGTTTCGAAAGGGATACCGAGAACTCGATATCGAACGAGTCGTCTCGTATCGAGAAGTTAAGAATCCCACTGCAGGTGCATAACACTTTCCGTCACTGGAACGCCATAAAGTAGAACTAAATGCTCCTGAGCTACTCGGGAGCGCTCTATTTGCGTCACTGGAAAGCCACTCATGTAACATTGTATGTTTTAGTTACCGTGTAACTAGCTTTTTTTGTGGAACTACTAACTTACTATGACGTAATAGTAACATTCTTCTTACCATAACTGGTAACTATCCCTAGGTGGATAGTTTCAGTTCGTCCATCTCTTTTATCTTATTTATGTGTGAAAAAGTCGTCCAAACTGCAAATCAAAAAAGATTTTCAGGTTAAGTTTGAAGAAGTAATTTTTTTCCTGTTTTGTGTATGTTTTCATTGAATCATGGATAAAATGACCGTTTTATTAAACAGTATTAAGGTCTGCCTCCAGGCTAAAATAGAATTTGTAAATCCCTCAAAAACAGGTAAGTCTAAACTTATGCCTAATAATGTCTAAAGATATGTCCTCAAATATTTTTCGGCATTATAGTGGCCCCAAATTATCCCTGTATTTCATTTTTCAATAATACAACTTTAATAGAATTTGTATGCGACCAAGTTAAACAAAACCAAGTTGATTTTCTCAGTATTGAGCTGTCAAAGCATACTATGACTTCATGATACCAGAGGAGGGGCTTTCCAGTCACGCAAATAGAGCGCTTCCGAGTAGCTCAGGAGCATTTCGTTCTACTTTATGACGTTCCAGTGACGGAAAGTGTTATGCACGTGAGCTACTCCGTTTTTCTTTCCCCTTGCCCCTCATGCACCAACCCCTCTTTTGGTTTTTGTGCTTCAAACGTGTTTTTTATGGTTAAGGATGGATTTTTTCAAATTATTTATTTAAAATGGAATTAGATATTGAAAAAAGATTATTATTATAAAGCCAAGAAAGGTTAAAAACAACGAAATTTTAAAATTTCTTAAAGTATTTCTCTGTCCTTGTCTAAGGATGCGTTCCAGTGACTAACTTTTTAGAGCAGTAGAAGAGCTTCAAGCCCTGGAGCGTGACGCACAAAAATTTTCGTCACTGGAAAGCAACCCAGGTAACCACAAGTATGTTGTGATTACTTCACAAAATTCGTTTCTAGGTCACCATAGTTGTACTAGACCAAGGTGTTTAGAGACAAGGTGGCCTAGCTTTTTATTTGACGGCCGATAGATGTGACGTCCAAGGGATCCTTTTTTAAAAAAATGTGGTTATTTATTTATTGTTTTATATAAATCGTGTTTACATTTGTAAGTAAATAGTGGATTAAAAATACTTTAACATTTATATAAACTATATTTTTAATTTTAAATTGTTTAAAAAAAGGAGTCCCATGACGTCACAATATCAGCTGTTTACTGTCATATCGAAGTTGGGTCACCTTCTCTTTAAACACCTTGGTACTAGACCACTAAATTTACTTCTAGTTCTCTCAAGCAAGCTTTTGCACGGTCCAGTGGTAAGGCTGCCTCTAGGCATCAGTGCTTTAACGTTTAAAGCTAATAAGGTATCATCCCTAGAATGTGCTCGCATTTGAACTTACAAGTGGCCCTAAAAATAAAGAAAGAAGAAGTATGTTAAAAATTGGTTATGGTTAAAAGTTAAAAATACAAATTATTTAACAGTTTCCGTTCGTTCTCGGTAGTGATTAGACGTTGGAAGGGAGCTCACACCGGGCTCTCACGTGGATTCGTGCATGGAGGATGTAGAAGACGTTCTGGTGCCCCGAGGAAGATAGGAAACTCACTGCTAAATTGAAAAGGCATCTTTTTTCTGGAGCTAAGCACTGTGAGTGAAGATTCCTATAACCTGATGTTTTTCGTTTTGGCGTACTGCACGAGGTATTCTTCAATGGCGGAGAATGGAGGCGGGCGCTGCGGGTGACGTCAGCACTGAAAGAAACCGGTTATGCGCGATACCAGCAGCAGCTCTTGGGAAGATGGCCGCAATTTATGCATTTCATAGCTTTCATATTGACATATGCTAGGAACTTCTGGGAGCTACAAAGCTCGACCATCCAGAGGTTCCAACGACAAAGTCCTGGAAAACTTATAAGCGACATCGCTTATATGATCGGAAGGGAGAGAGCTGGCAATTGACTTGCATCAACGCCAAAAACAAAGCAGTATCCAGTATCCAAATTATTTAAAATTTAAAAATGTATTGTCTATGTGTTGCGTTTATTTATTAATTTGTTTTTATTAAGACTTTTTTTTTGTTTTTAAAAGTTTAAAACTTTAATATGGATTCAAACGTTGAACAAGACTTTGATGCCTGCATTGTATCCTTTTAACTATAACGATATTGTAATAAAATAAATCATTACTGTTAAGTTTCCTTAACTTTAAATTAAGGACCTATTAAAAACTACCAAGCAAAATCAAGATTTTTTAAAACACCTTAAAGTTATTGTCCAATTTCCTGAACAATTCGATGTGCTCACAACAGAAGAAAAAATACTCAAACATATTTTACCCATCATTGAAAGTCGATTTACAAGGGTAGGTAGGTAGATTTAGAAACCTTCTTACCATGAACAATAATATATTTATATACAGGGTGTTTCCTAATTACAGTAAGAAAATTTAAGGGCATATTCCTGAGCTATTTTTCTGAAAAAATGTTCATATAAACATGGGTCCCGAAATTTTTCGTTCTCAAGATACAGGGTGTTAAACTTTTCAAAAACTTGAAAATTTCTAAAACCTTTTTTAGTAAAATTTGTTAAACTAGATATAAATGTTATTTAATTTTTAAAGATAACCTGCAAATGGTTAAATATTGTAATGATTACTTTGCCAATATTGGTGTTAAAATGCAAAAATATATAAAAGACCCCAAAAAAAATATTACAATAAAAAAATATATTAAAGTGTCCATGTATCTAAGGCCTGTTTCTGCAAATGATCCTATAAAACAAATCTCATCTTTGAAAAATGATACTTCCCCGGGCAAGGATAACGTCTCTGTAAAGCTAATAAAATATGTTCTTTAGAAATATTAAAACATTTAAGACACATAATAAGTTTCATCTTTAAAACAGGTAAAGTGCCTACGCAGTTCAAGCAGTCAATAATTATGTCTATTCAAAATTATCGCCCCATAAGCCTAATAAATAATTTTGCGAAAATATTTGAAAAATTTTTGAAGGATAGACTTATAGACTTTTATTAAAGTTGTAATATCCTCATGGAAGGTCAGTATGGTTTTTATGAGGGCTTAAGCACTGCAGATGCACAGTATAGATTGACTTCAGAGATTACAGATCCCTTGAATAATAGCAAAAAATGTCTTCCTCTATCTTCCTTGACCTGTCAAAGGCTTTTGACACTGTGCCCCATGGGCAACTGCTCGAAGTGTTGGCAGGGTATGGAGTCAGGGGTGTAGTGTAGGAAGTTTTTAAGAGTTATTTGACAAATAGATGTCAGTTTGTTAAAATAAATGACACCATAAGTAGTCCAACAAAAATCAAAATGGGGGTACCACAATGGACCATACTTGGTCCAATACTGTTCAAAACTTACATTAACTCATTACTTTCCCTAAAAATTAATGGCAAAATAATATCATATGCAGATGATACAGCTCTTGTTTTTGCAGATACAAGTTGGGATAATGTAAATATTAAAGCTATAAATTGCTTTCAAAAGGTAAAAAATTGGTTAGGTACATTTAAACTTTCCCTTAATATAAAAAAGACAAATTATATCGCATTTTCTATAACAAATTCAAATAGACCCACATTTGATAAACTCATAATAGACAATGACCTAAATTCTAAAATCAGCTCGGTAAAAACAACAAAATACTTGGGTATTATAGTGGATCAACACCTCAAATGGACTGAACACATTGAATATCTAACGACAAGAATATGTAAACTTATACATAAATTCTATATTCTGCGAGAATTTCTTGATAGAAAACTAATTATTCAAGTATACAAAGTTTGGTGAAATCCTTAATTAGATACGGTAAAATTATTTGGGGTGAAGCCTACCAGAGAAATACAGGGTATTTTATTAAGGGTGGATAGGTAGCATATATCAGGAAGTAATAGTCCTAGGACAATAGGAAAAAAATCCTATTAAGGAAATTGACAATAGGAAATTGCTGGAAAATATTTTCAAGTTCCTGGCAGTACTGCTAGGGGGCTTAGTAGCTATAGTCGTATCTAAAAATGCATTTTTCTTGAGAATAACCTCATATGAGGTATAAAATAAGTACTATTGTAGTAATGCTGCAAGTATTCTTTATCTTTTTGATTTATTACTTTTTATTCTAGGACGCAAAATAAGGGCGGTAGAAAAGGGAGAAATTTTATGAATTAAAATGTGTATAACTTCGGTTTCCCTTAACCAAATTTAGCAAATTAGGTTTTGTTTAAAAAAGGAAGCTTTGGTGATTGAGAAAAAAAGCTAACACCTCCCATTCTGTCTTTGCTGCTCCCGCTAGAGGAGCGTCAAGTTTGAGGTTTTTCAAATTTTTCTTTAAAATTTTAAATGGAATGCTATAATTATTTATCTAAAAACCAAAAGTAAATTAAAGTTGCTACAAAAATCAAAAAACCGCTTGTTAATATCTTTATTCGTTCAAAAGTTATTGCCAAAAGAACGCGTTTTACTAAATTAGTAAATAAAACAATTGAATTTTTAAATTTATTAAATCAAATATGCCATGTCAAACAAAAAATGTTGTTAAACTTTGTTTTATTCATAATTTAGTTATAAAAATAATAGTAAAAAGACCTAAAAAAGTAATTATAATAATAACAATATCGTATTTTTTTCTGCCATTTTGCATAGGTACCTCCCTTCATTTCGGTTTTTGTTTAAGGGTTTTAAGTTTAAGTCGAATTAATGTAAAAGATTTTTTTAAAGTGTGGTTAAATGCCAATTAACAATAATTAAATAAGGGAAGAAAAAGGATTTAGTCATTGAGAAGTTAAAAGTCGATTTGGAGGATCAGGAAAGGGAATTTCATGAGAATATGGAGAAATTGCAAAGGGAAATTTGTGATAAAGACAGGCATTTGGACAGGCTAAAGCGTAACAGTCAGGTGTTTGAGGATGAAGTGTTGGATACTGAAAAGTCATATTCTTCCCAGATAGACAACTTAAATAAGCAAAACTCACGGTTGATGAGCGAGATCCAGATACTCAAAAAACGGGAATCCGATATGAGTTCGGAAATTGAAGCGCTTAAAAACACAGAAGGTAATACTTCCTCGCAAATCCACACTCTAACTAAACAAAACTCATCAATGGTTGCTGAAATTCAGCTTTTGAAAGATAGGGAAAAGAAATTGGTTGCAGAGATTGAAACTCTGAAAACGACGAAACTTGACTTAGATAGTAAAATAAAGGAGTTGAGTGACTTAAATAAAAACTTGTTGACTTCAGTTAGCGCTTTGGAAGAGGAAAATAATGTATACTCTAAGGATATCAAAATGCTTCGACAGAACTTGTGTAACCTCCAGGAAAATATAGCTGAATCGCAAATGTGTAAAGATCGAATAATCAATGAAAAAAGACCTATCAATTGTGATAAGAGTGCTCCCATCAGTCGAAATAATTTAACAAAAAGATCTCAACTCCTGATTGTTGGTGAAAAAAGTCACGTAATGGGATGCGCAGCGCTATTTAGAAACTATGGCAAAGCGCAGTATGACATTAACTGTCAGTATAGAAAAGACATTTTGTTCAATGATATTGTTGCTGAGGCATTAAATTACAGTGGACAATTGACTAAAAATGATTATGTTGTAGTTTTTAGTGGTTGCGAAAATGCAATAAAGGGTGTTCCTATTAAACAGAGTGATGTAAATGAACTATTGTCTATATCGGAAAAAACAAACTTATTTGTGGTTGGTTCTCCTTTTGCTTTAAACCGCAAGGTATTAAACAATTTTATTGACGAAAACAACACTTTGCTTTTAAACTGCATAAATAGGGACATAAATGGCTCAATGTTTTTGTCGATGGACAGCTTTATGCATTTTTTGAGAGATCAAATTATGCGCAGCCGTCATATAATTCTAAAAACTTTTATGCAAATTTTTATGTACAAGAATGGTTTGTTTAGGTTTAGAGAAAAATGTAGCAACTTCTAAGGCGAGTGACTGTACTACGAGCGGCCCTGTGGAGACTAGCTTGAACTGTAATTATACTGGGGAGAATACTTTTTAGAAAGAACGTAGTAAGCCAATTTTCGGTAATGCTTTTAAATGTGCAATCTGTGAGAAGTAAGATAAGCGAACTTGAGTTGTTGGTTGACAGTATTGGCTATCCTAGTATCTTACTTTTAACAGAGCACTGGTTACGAGAAGGCGAGCAAATCTATTTACAAAACTATTGCGTTGTTTCCAATTATTCTAGGAGACATTTTATTCACGGGGGTACTGTTGTGTTGGTTCGAAATTGTTTTTTTAATATGTACAAATTTGTTGATTTTGATAAACTAAATTACTTGTTAGTGGAGAAAGAATTTGAATTCTCCATAGTTCACTCAATCAAGCTAAATATTTTTGTTATTTGTCTCTACAGACCGCCTAGTACTAATTTTAATGTTTTTATATCTAGACTTGAAATGCTTATTTCGGGTATTCCCACAAACTCATATATTGTATTAGCAGGCGATTTTAATATTGATTTTTTAAACAAGTCTCACACAGATGTGAATGTATTAACGAATTTGCTTGACTCCATTGGCCTCAGAATGCATGTTAATGATCATACTCGTATAACTAAACATTCCAGATCTATGATCGATTATGTATGTTCTAATATAAATAGTGATGTTATAAGTTGCTCTGTTTTAAATGCGGGTCTTTCAGATCATGAGGCTGTACTATGTAATTTTAACATTATGAAAAAGTTACCTAAAACAGCGAAGCGTTTTGGAAGGTTATATAACAGGAAAAACTATAATAGATTTCGTCGCCTTTGTGAAAATAGTAACTGGAATTCTGTTCTTGACTCTGAAAATCCACTAGAGACTTTTCATGCGCTTATGCTGAATGTGTTTTCATCTGCTTTTCCGCTAAGGATTATAAAGAACAAAACCAGAAAGTGCTGGCTTACAAAGGGTTTAAGAATTTCAGCCCGCAATATGCGCTCTTTGCATAAAATGAGAAAATTTTTATAGATTGTCCATCATTTGTATCATATTATAATAAGTACCGTACAATTTACAGGAGAGTTATTAAGCTGGCTAAGTCTTCCCATTTTTCTGACAGAATTAATAGCGCAAGTAATCGACAGAGAGAATGTTGGAAAGTCGTTAATGATCTGAATGGTGGGGGTAGATCGGCGATACACTCTGAAATCAGCCCGTCTGATTTTAACTCATTTTATTGCTCTATAGCGTCAAATCTTTCTGGTCAGATCATACACAATCATGACGCTCTCTATTTTCTGAACGGTGTCTCAGTGCGGGAAACCTTTTATCTTTTTCCTACAAATATGGAAGAAATTATGAATATTTTTACAGAAATCAAAAATAAAAATGCATCTGGTTGGGATCATATTTCAATTAAAATTTTTTACAACTTCCAGTTTCGGCGTTGGAAGCTTTAGTGGATGCGATAAATTGGTCATTTTCTATCGGAACATTTCCATCATTTTTAAAATTGGCAACAGTGATTCCTCTTTTTAAGGGAGGAGACGCTGAGGATGCCTCCTGTTTTCGACCAATTTCTCTGCTACCAACTCTCGCTAAAATTATAGAAAAACTGGTGAAGAGGCGTATGTTGAGTTTTCTGACTAGGCATCGATTGCTTGCGCTTGTTCAGTTTGGCTTTCTGGAAGGAACAAATACTCTCGATGCAATGTTCTCTTTTCTTAGGAGTCTTTACCTGAGCCTTAATGATGGAGAGGTTGCTTCGGCAGTATTCTGTGATCTCACTAAAGCATTCGACTGTGTGGATCACAGAGTGCTGCTGAGCAAGCTTGAAGTCTACGGATTTAGGGGAAAATCTTTGGACTGGTTTTCATCTTACCTTTCGGACCGTTATCAGAGTGTGTTGTTTAATAATTGTCAATCTGAACTTTTAAATATATCGTCGGGAGTTCCGCAGGGATCTGTGTTGGGTCCTCTGTTGTTCTTAATTTATATTAACGATCTTGCTAGATTACCTATTGCGGGTGAGTTTACAATGTTTGCTGACGATACAACCATTCTGTGGCACGGCCATGATGCATGTGAAATGAAGCAGAGCATTGAAGCAGATTTGGTTGAGATTCGGGAATGGTGTAATGCCAATTTTCTAACTCTTAATGTATCTAAGACCAATATGATCAGCTTTGGGTGCGAACTTGACGATGTGCATCTTGAGAACAATCCAATCAGTAATCCGACGGTAAATAAATTCTTAGGTCTACACATTGATAGAAAATTGAAGTTTGAACAACACATATCGGAACTCAGTAAAAAGGTCTCTAGAGGTTGCTACGCGGTTAGGGTCGTTTCTCAAGAGTTGAATGGTGGGGTGGCTCGGAATGTGTATTATGCTCTAGTTGAGTCACATCTTCGGTATGGTATATGTTTCTGGGGCGCATGCGCGGATTACCAGTTTAATGGTCTTTTTATGTTGCAGAAGAGAGCATTGAGATTTATGTGTAAGACTGGGCGTCGGGAATCTTGTAGACCTCTTTTTTGGCCAAAAAATCTTAACTTTACCATGTATTCTCATTCTAGAAACAGTGTGTTTGGTCCAAAGAAATATAGGGATGAAATTTCTGCGGAATCTGCTTATCCCACTCGTAATAGTCGAGTGGCTTCTCTTCCCATACCCTCCTCAACATTGGTAAAAAGATCTATCGTTTATAATGGCAAAAAATTGTTTAACCACCTTCCATCACGTGTTCGCCAAATTACTTGTGAAAAAAGATTTAGGAGGGAGGTAAAGCGTCTGCTCATTGCTGGAGCCTACTATTCGCAAAATGAATTTTTAAATGATAGGTTTGTGTGAGGCTTGCTTATTTTAATTCATTTCTGTTTTTTATTTTAATTTTTAATTTTTTTTTCTCATTGTTAAAATTGAACATTTTATATTATTTTAGTTTAGTTTAATTTGTAACTTGGTCTGTCTCTTCTCTGTTTTTCCTCTAAATTTGTTATATGTTTTGTTTTGTTGTTTTAACGATTTGTCAATGTATAAATCTTTTTGGAAGTGGTGTGAAAAGGGAGAAGAATGGCCCCTATTTTGACATATTTGTTATTTTCACTAGCGCGACCTGACAATGAAAAATATTTTTAGTTTTAAGTTTTTTAGTTTTAAGATGCTTTGTTCATGAGAATTGTATTATGCTTGGAACAATAAAGCTTTTTGAAGTTGAAGTTGAAATAAATACATTAATTAATTATTTATTTAATTAATATTTCAAAAATACTGACTAAAATATTTGATGCTGTCTTTTACTTTCATACCACAGAAAAGCTCCGAAAAATAAATCTAGTTTATTGTAAAACAAATGAATAAGTTTACATGGAGACAAAGAACATAAATAACTGTCAAATAGTTTACTAATGTAAATAGTTACTAAGTAATTATTATTATTTTTTGTAAAATTATTCAAATTAGTTATTCGATTTTTTAATAAATCTTTAAAAAAAATGGCATATACTAATGCAGAGGCGTAAGATGTGCTTGCAGTATATTTTCAAAGTTTTGAAAATGCAGCTTTTGCAAAACAAGAGTACGCTGCAAGATTTCCGCAAAGAAGACACTACAGCAGAAAAGTGTTTCGGCGTTTAGCAATGCGCTTACGTGAAACGGGTAGTGTTCGGGTTATTCCCCTTCGCATCAGAAGAAGACCGGTTAGAAAGAAGACAATATTATAAACGTTCTTGCCTACGTGGAAGCGGATTCACATTTGAGCATCGAGAAAATTTCGTTAGACTTAGGAATAAGTCGTGCATCGGTGCCTCGGATTCTAAGCGATTTTAAATTGCATCCGTATCATGTAGTATTACATCAGGCCCTTTCCGAGGCCGATTTTGACAAGCGCCTGGACTTTTGTTTTTGGCCAAGAGAAATGTGCAGGGAGAACCATCAGTTCCTCTCAGAAATTTTCATGGACTGATAAAGCCACTTTTTCCAGCTGTGGCAGAGTAAATTTGCACAACATGCATTATTGGTCACAAACAAATCCTCATTGGATGCAGGAAGTCGACCATCAAAATAGTTGGAGTATAAATGTGTGGTGTGGAATCCTGGGTGGAAAAGTTTTTGGACCATATATTATTGATGGGCATTTGAATGGCGAATCATATATGATTATATAGTTTATCAAACACGTCCAGCTACTAGACAAAACAGGATCGAAAGATTACAAGAAGCTCTATCTTCGCTTCCACGAACTGAAATCGAGGCGGCCGTTTTAAGTACCACCAAGAGACTTAACAAATGCATTTATGAATGCATTCTGCAAAACAGTGGTCATTTTGAACATTTATAAAGTCTCTGTTGTCTTTTTTAATACGGTTAGTATTGTTGTATTTTTCTTATTTACTTATGTTATTATTATTAATATTTTTATAGGTCTTTTTATTATCATTTATGACTAAATTATAAATAAATTTTAAAATTTAATTGTTTTTTTACGAATTTAGTATAGCGCGTTCTTTTGGCAATAACTTTTGAACGAATAAAGATATTGACATGCGGTTTTTGATTTTTTTAGTAAATTTAATTTAATTTTGGTTTTTAAATAAATAATTATAACATTCTATTAAAAATTTTAAAGAAAATTTTAAAAACCTCAAACTCGATAAATAGCGCCCTCTAGCGGGAGCAGCAAAAGTCAGAATGGGCGGTGTTAGCTTTTTTCTTAATCATCAAAGCTTCCTATTTTTAACGAAACCTAATTTGCTAAATTTGGTTAAGGGAAACCGAAGTTATAGACATTTTAATTTGTAAAATTTATCTTTTTCCTACCGACCTTATTTTACGCCCTAGAATAAAAAGTGATAAGTGAAAAAGATAAAGAATACTCGCATCATTATTATGGTAGTAGTTCTTTTATACCTCATATAGGGCCATTCTCAAGAAAAATGCATTTTTATATAGGTATATAGCTACTACGCCCCTGGCGGTACAGCTAGGAACTTGAAAATATATTCCAGCAATTTCCTATGGTCAATTTCCTTAATAGGATTTTTTCTTACTATCCTAGGACTATTAGTTACTGAGATATGCTATGTATCCACCCTTAATGAAATACCCTGTATGCAGCCACTAAGCACTATTATAAATTACATCTTCAAAGTTGCATATAAAAAAATAGACTTTATTCCACAAATCTGCTCTATAGTGCAGAAGTTGGCAATTTAAAACTTCTTTATATACACTCGGTATGCTTGTTACATTAATTTTTCGTGCATAATCGCTCACTGAAATTCTGACTTGTAATTTACGGACATCCTGTATGCTGAAATAGTTAATTATTAAAGTAATAATTATTTTTTGAAAGATATAAAAGGAACTTATAAACAAAAAGCTAAAACCGACCTAAGTATACTTGGGATGTCTGATTTATTTTTTTATAGGTACCATAAACATTTCTTTTATAAAATACTTTTGTGCTTTAGCAAAAATTTAACAGAATAGGGGTTATTGCTTATTTAAACACAAAATAAAAGTTTGTTGATAGAGCTACTGGACACCCTGCATATTAAAATTTATACATATTTTGTATTTTGCAGGTGTTCTATGATAATTTTCCCTATTTGAAACATTGGATGATGAATTTATTTTAGTTTTAATAAAGGAAAATATTGAGGTAAGTTTATTTTATATTTTACTTATTTTTATACATATTGTGTATTAAGTAAAAATTAGGCAGTGTTAAGTTTTCCCTACTTTATAAAGAGTAATATAAACAAATTAAATAGTGTTGGAATATATTTTTTTGTCCTACATTATTTCATTGAGTCTTGCCAACTTTTCTCCGTGGAGTGCCCTTCCTTACGTCCCCGACCTCGAACCGCCTAAAAGTTGAGGATATGTCGCAACCTTATAAATATAAACTAACCTTGAGCTGGGCGCCATTTAGAAAAAAAAATAATGGAAATGGGGTCTTGGGGAACATTATTTTCTCCTGACAAGTTCTTTAAACCCCCAGAATATAAAGTGAAAATTAAAAATTGAAAATTTCTTGAATACCTGATTTGAATGGCCATATCTCCAAAAGTAATAAAGTTAAATATACCTAATGTGGTATTTTCCTAAAGTTCGTTTAGATATTTTTTTAATGGTGATATAAGAATATTAAAAATTTAAAAAAATCTATACTTTTTGACCTACCCTGTAGAGTATCACCAATATTACCATTAAATAAATTCTTAAAAGCTTTAAGAAAATTCCACAGTATTAGTATCTAACTTTAGTAGATTCGGAAATATGGCCATCTAAATGAGGTATTCGGGTAATTTTCAAACTACGGCCATTTTGTAGTAGGTAAGGGTATTGACTTTATATTCTGAAGTTATAAAGTACCTACTCGCCAGGAGCTTAAAAATAATGTGCCGCAAGACCCCCTTTTTCATTTAATTTTTCTTTTCAAAATGGCGCCCAGCTGTGAGTTTAACATTTTAATATGTTGTCTCTTGTCCAAAAAATTTGTTTTTGTTGTCTTACCAAAGTCCTTAAATTCTCATGAAAAAATACCACAGAATTCAAAAGTTATGAGGGGTTCCTGAATTTAGACAAGCACTGTTTATTTAAGTTAAATAAAATAAAGTTAGGTTAAAAGTATTTGCATTATAATAATTAATATTGGTTAATTATTATAATTTTAGGTTTCTTTTGAACTAACAGAAGCACTTCAAGAAATATTAAATTTTGTCTATCGTCATAGTCCAGTCAATATTAATGAAATTGAATCAGTCTTAAAATATGTTCCCAGTTGCATTTTATTATTTAGCGATCACTGGAAAAATAGGTAGGTCTATTAACATTAGGATTTTACTAAACATAAGGGTAATGCTAATTTTTTTCATGCATACCTAGTATAAAAATTATAAATTTAACGATTCTGAAAGTAATGCTGTTTTGATAAAGACAATGGTTGCATATGTATTTATAGCAGGTGAATACTAAAATTCGTTACAGTGCTCTTAGATTTCGGCAATATACCAAATTGGTTCATTTTAAAGTTATGCATACTACCGAAGTGTTATAAAAATACTAATCCAATTTGAATCCAATCATGATTAAATTGAAAATATTTTTCCTATTTTAATTTAATTTTTAGTTCGGAAACTTACAAAAATACATTTTCTGCAGAATTATCCAAACTTTTAGAAGTTATTAAACATTTATATGTTACGTTTTTACATGTTCTTAAAAGTTCAGTAAACATACAAAATAACAATGATGACTTAACTGGACTAGCAAAAGGTAAGTTATTTGTAAAGAATAAAAATAAAAATTGAAAATTAATAAAAGCTTTTTGTTTTAAAATTGTTATGTTTTCCCTAATGTTAGTGGCAGTAGCAACCCAATGTTTGTTTGAAAATGTGACTCTAAAAACATTACACGGCACATTATGACAATCTTATAATAACATTTATACAGACCAAACAGACCATACTGATTTTAATCCATGTTGCAACTGGTTTGCAAACATTTAGGAACTAGAGTAACCACTACTTTTAAAATTAGCAGTTTATGTGTATGCTAATATTTTGTGACTTTTTATTTCTAGATCTTGAAAACATCGTATTTTTAAAGTCACTAAGTAGCTAAACCAAAATATTTTAAAACTTAGCACTAAAATGAAATAAAGTAATCTATTTCATTAACATTTCTTCAAGTTTCATCACCTTAAAAAAAAAATAAATAATTTTCCCTTAGATAAATATAACTAATGTTTGGTTTGGTTAGCTAAACTTCTCATTGGTATTAGTTGAGGAATGTGAATGATGGTATATAAAAATTTACTTATCCTGATAGAGGCAGATTGGTTTTTATAATTTTTTTCCCTTAGTCTGTTTGTTGTCAATAATATTAAATAATAATATTCAAATGTCAAATAAATGTTATTTGTAAAAATTAACAGTAATTAGAATGTTACTTAGTTTTTAAAACAATTATATTTAAAAATTAAATTCAAACTGATTTTTTATCAAACCCACAGTAAGTAGTAGTAATGCTACACCATGTTCTTTGTTTATTAGTTTGTTTTATTTAATGTCAACAGTGGTTTATCCTTTTGATACACTATGTGCAAACAAAATTATAATTTTAGCTTTATTATGTGTTTGTGAACTGTCAAAAGCCCTTTATGACTTTGATGTGAACTCGATAATTCCAAGCTGGAAATGTTTTGGTGCTGTAACTATCAAATACTCAACAGCTTTGGACAATTGTCTGGATCTGCGAATTCCAATAAATGCACTATGTGAAGTTATTTATAAAATGATGGAAACATTAGTGGATCACGTAAATTTTGATATATTTTAGTAATAAAAGGTGGAGGATATTTAGGAAACATCTTATACGAGGGCCATTTTTCTTAACCTTCGATCGTGAAATTTCCAGAAGAGCGGTAGCATACAAAGCTGCGTGACAGACATTTATGCACTCCTTCTACTGTAACCTCAGCCGTTTCCAAGCGCCTGGCACCATTTTGAATTGATCTGGCGGCGCGTAAACATTGAAGCTACAATCAATTCTTCCACCAAGTGCACAACAACAAAAGGATTATGGCCACTGTGTTTTGGAACCATAAAGGTGTACTGCTTGTGGAATTTTTACAGCCGGGGACTACAACAAACGCAGCCGGTTAATGTGAAACTTTGCACCGTTTGCGGAGAGCCATTCAAAACAAAAGTAAAGAAATGCTCACTTATGGAGTCGTGCTGATTCATGACAATGCCCGTCCGCACAGTGCTGGTGGGTTTCAGTGGGACATTTTTGATCATCCCTGTACAGCCCCGATCTGGCATCGAGCGACTTCCACCTGTTTCGTGAACTGAAGAAGTGACTGCGATAAAGTGACCAGGGCTGACGAGAGGGCGTTGAAGACGGTACAAATTACCGGGGCATGGATTGATTGGGGGGCCGGCGCGCGCCGAATAAAACGCGTAAATGGAGCAATGAACATAGGAATGGTAAGGACCTTTTTTTTTCTGTTCAACTTTTTAAGGGGAATTTTTAAAACAAATAAAAATGATAGAATTTGTGAGGACCTTTTTTTTTATTGTTGAGAGGAGCCCGTCAATTTTACTTGTACCGGGGACAGGCACGGCCCTCGGTGTCCCTTATAGTGACCACACGTCCTGATTTTGGCGGGGAGTCCCGCTTTTTGGCGCAGTATCTCGTTTTTTCCCCGTCCCGCTGTTTTTTCAGAAATGTCCCATTTTTTTGACGGACTGGGTGTACATAAATATATAGATTGGTTTTTGTGGAAATAAGGCCTTTTTTATTCTCCACATATTTCTGGGAGATGAAAAATTGTGTTCATCAATTTACCAATTGATTGTTTCCCATTGAAGCGTTTCAGCGGAGGTGAACTTTTTTGCTCCTTAAAACAATTTGGAAAAAAAAGATTTTTCTCCATCTTATTACATGTTTTCCCATTTGTTGCTTTGTTTGATTAAAAATGTGGTCACTTTAGGCTGGGAGGACATAGCTTCCGTATCGGCGTGGAGCTTTCAGACGCCGTCGTCACTCATTTCAGTGCACTGGCGGCCACGTTCTTCAAAGAAGGTATCGGCGAGCTTGTTCAGCGGTATGACAAATGCCTCAAATTAAATGGCGATTGCGTTAAAAAGTAACTAAAAGATGTACCTATGTGGCTTTTGGTAAAAAAAATATTTCGTCATTTAAAATAGTTTTATTTTTTATACTCTACCAGAAGTTAAAAAAAAATGGCCCTCGTATAATATTAAACACTTTAAGTCTAGAGCTTGAGACTGCTTCATTTTGAATTTGTTTGTTTAGTCTGCCCTTAAATACTTTTTAACTCTGGTATTTTTTATTTTTATAATTTTTACTCTGATTCATCACTTGCAGGATATGAACATTTTCCGACATCAAGTAAAAATCCTTAATTTTTTAATTAAAATGATCTTTAAAATAACAGATACATTTTATCAACAGTTGAATTCCTTTGCTTTGGAATTGTTGATATTTTATGTTAAAGTACTAAGGTAAGTAATTGATTTATTAAATCGTTTTTTTTTCTATCCAAGGTTATTCACAGTGAGTGTCCTATTAAAAGATTTCGGAAAGTACTAAAGAAACATTCTTTACATTCTGTGATATTAGTGTTTATATGGCAAATATTTCACGTTTCTGGGACTTTTGAACCTGAAGTGCAAACTGTTAATTTTAAATGGAACTCCCTATATATTATTACATTTTTGGATTCTACATAGGATTCTAACCAAATTTTGTTTATCATATCCTATATCCTATATCTATCTTTGGCCACTATAAATTGACAATGAATACCTAGTAAGTAACTCCGGTTACTGTAGTTTTAAAACAATAAACTACATTTTTATTGTGGTAACTAGGGTTACTGACTTTTTATACCAATGAAATACATTTTTTGTTCAGGTGTTTTTCTCAATTTATAGTGAGTTTTTGGACATATTTAAATTTATTTCTCCAAAATGACGTTTGCAACAGCAACATATTTATATTTTTTTTTTTCTATTGGAAATCCCTTTTTATTTAATTTAAGATAAAATTCTAGTGTAACAGGACTCTAACTGAGTTTATAATGTTTTCTTAAGGTATGCGTCCACTAGAGACGAACGGGCGGATGGGCCGGACCGCAGTTAAAGTGCGTCCATTAGAGGCGCGACGGACAGGCCCGGTTTTCTCTGTTTCAAGAAATGCGTCTGACTCGGCTAGCGTTTACCAGGTGGGTCGCATCGAAACCTATTTTCTGCCCGGCTTGTAAATAAATCAGAGCGCGTCGCATGGAAACATACGCCAGAGGATTTTTGTTTTGCTTCTTGAGCTAAAGTGACCACACGTCCCGATTTTGGCGGGACAGTTTCGCTTTTGGCGCAGTGTCCCGCTTTTGTCGCGTCTCGCCTGTTTTTTCAGAAATGTCCCGCATTTTTTGCGGATTTTAGGAAGACGAAAAATGTGTTCATCAATATATTAATTGATCCTTTTCATTAAAGTGTTTTAGCGGAGATGAGGACCTTTTTTTTTTGCTCTTCAAAAAATTTTGAGGAAAAAAACTATTTCTCTCCATCTTATTACATGTGTTCTCTCTCTTTATCTTAGGCGGATTTCTCAAAGGATGCGCTGCACAGGGCCATAGGCAGAATTTGGTTTATGGGGGAGCAAAGGTAGAACTAATAATGGCATAAAAATTTCTTACAAAAATGTATATTTTTGAAGTTATCAGTGTAAATAAAAAAAAATTAATATAAATTTATATTCATAAATATTGCCGAGTACTTAAATCTAGACAGATAAAAATGTTATATCTACCCATTAACAATATTACCAAACACAACGAGGGAAGGCCAGCTGCTCCTCCCTGCCCCAAGCTGCAATCTATCTTTAGTTAACGTAGACCTCAAAAGAAAACGCATAGATAGAAGGGAAATTGTTAGCTCTAAAATCTGTGATAAGGGGATGCCGGAGCACGTTAAATGAGCTAAAACGCGATTCGCTGCCGTTTTTAAAATATTTGTTTGAGAAAAAGTTGTATATTGAAAAGTTTCTTAAAGTGATCTAAAGATTATCGGAAAGTTGGTTGAAAATTTAATGATTTAATTATTACCATTACCAAAAATCAATTAACTTTCCGATAATCTTTGGATCATTTTAAGAAACTTTTCTATAGAGTGTCAAAGGTTTATTTTAATTTTAGATTTTTATAAATAATTTTGGTATTAATAGGTGTATTGTCACAAAAATTTGCTAAGGGGGAGAGAGGGTTTGTGGGGTAAAAAATTAAACTCTACCATTTGTGCTTGGCTTTCAGATAAAAATTATTATTTCTAACCATCTTTTACTCAAAAAGGTATACCCTGTAAAAGTTGATTTGGCAGCCGTTTTAAAAAAATTCTAATTTTAAAAAATTACATCCTGTATGGTCCGGTCTAAATTATACAGGGGTTTTATAATAGGATGATAAGCCATAAGGACGTAAATTTTGGAGTTATTTTGAAAAGAAACAATCTTTCTTCCTCTTTCAGCAAAATCTGAAAATAAACATTTCCTCATCAGGAGCATCGAAGACTACTAAAATCGTAAAAACCGCAAAGACGCAGAAGATTAATGAAAATATCCGCCCGTATTAGTCCGTCTCAAATGGACGCACCTGCAAGCTGCGTGCTCGACCCAATCCATCTCCGTCCATCGCTATAGTTGGGGCTTACCTTTAATCGGCTATGATGACATTGAAAATCAATTAAATACTAAAGAAATTTATATTAATTTGCGTCTGTTTCTTAACAGCATCATAGCCACCTCAGAATAGATTATATGAGGGGCCTAGTTTTAAAGTGTACAATCTCCATTTAAACTTTTCAATAAAACAGTGAGATAAAGTTTTTAATAGTTGTATCTTTCAGCACTGACTTATTAATAAATCACTTTTTAAGTCATGACAACATCCATAACAGGCCGGCGATTCTCGAATCACGTTTGACATTGATAGATTCTCGCATGAAAAACTAGTTAAAACCAAGGTTAGTTTATATTTATAAGGTTGTGACACATCCTCAACTTTTAGGCGGTTCGAGGTCGGGGACGCAAGGAAGGGCACTCCACGGAGAAAATTGGCAAGACTGGGTAAAATCAAAGCTGATGATCAATCCAGTGGCGTCTAGAATTTGCGCATTTCATTTTGCATTGTTTTGGAAGTGATATTTGTTGAAAGATGTAATTCCAAATGTTTTTTATTTAAAGTAAAAGAATTTACAACTTAATAATAATTAAAAACTATTGTGTAAACGGTTGTTCTACTATTAATATAAGTATAGGACATGATACACAAAATTGGCTTAGGATCGTGTGGAGAATCCGAAAATGTATTCATATTTATGGTGTTTCATTTGGCAAGGTATTACGCACTTTCGGTATAACGGAAAGTCCCAGAAACGTGATATATTGGCCATATAAAGATATTTACACGTAGCGACAAAATTTAATAATCATTCTTCAGTAGTTTCCAATATTTTTAATAGGACACTCACCGTGAATAATCCTGTATATGTAAAATGGTGTTTTAGTCTACCTATGGATTATTTTAATTCACAACAATTTTCAACGGAGGCTCTTATTGCCATAGATACAGAAGTTTTTAAAAATCTTGATGTTTTCTTGCATCATTTACTTATGGGACAATCAAAGTTTAAGGTTGGTTGCTTATAAATATTTATCTAGTATAAAATATAACAGTGCTGCAGCATTAAGTAACTAAACTTTAGTATTTCTGGCCAAACCCGACGTTTTGCCTTGACGGCCATCATTATTTTTCATTTACCTTTTTACATTTACCACTCTACTAAGAATTAAACAGCGCAGCGTAGCTATGATTTTGTTCGCAGTTATGAAAATATTTTTACTACGATCGCATGTGAAAATAGCATTTCATGCATAGAAAATGCCTTATATGACACTAGTGTGGCAAAGTATAGTATAATGCTGTCATCGCTGTCATATTGTTATTTAAAATAAATTTGAAGTTATTAGGCTGTTAATTGGAATTACATAAAAAAAACATGAAACCATGCAATATGTTTTAAGTGAGAACCTTTTAAAATCCTAAAATGATGAAAGTTATACCAAGCTACTAGGTAGGTGATTTTTGATATAAAAATTATGTCAAATACAAATAAACTTTTTTTTTGGTAAAATATTTGTGGTCGTTGGAAAAAAGTGTGTAAAAATGACTGTCTTACACTCGTGAGTTTGCCGCACTCGGCTAACGCCTAACTCCCACTCGTGTGAAACTAGTCACTTTCCATACTTGTAATGTAATATACTACTATTTCAATTCTGTTCTCTGAAAAATGTTATACAGTGGACCCAAGGTAATCCGACAACCGTTTTGCAAGACGATTTCGGATTATTGAATTTGTCGGACTATAGGTACTGTCTAAGAACCTCTATAATCTGGAATTTTTTGTTTAACAATACCTTGTAATCCGACAAATTTAAAGTCAAACAATAACTAAGTCGGTCGGATTTCAGGAGGGGCGCCGGATTAGACAGGGTTCGGATTTCCGCGGGTCCACACAACTTTTACTTATCTTTAGACGATGTAATGCAACCGAAACGCTCACTCCTTTTGGTGAGCAACCTACTCAACATTTATTATTTCACAAATATTTGATTTTTGTTTTAGAACCATTTGGAACAGATATCAGACTACATAGAAAGTTCTATTGTTTTAAAAGAACACTCCTTGGGACTATTAACATTTGTGTGTAAAATATTGCACATGGTTGCTGCCGTTAGTTCCGACTGGTGCCTTATTACAATTAAGTTTGTTGAAGTCATATTTAGCTCTCTACCTCTTTGTAAGTCGTTTTGTATTTAATAGGAGGGCAAATCAAAATTAAATAAACGAAACAAACAGTTAAACATTATTAATTTTGGCAATCGTATTAAGGTATGCGCACATACGACGGCATCGGACGGACGGTACGGATCGGAAAAAAACTTTTAGTGAAATTAAATGACACACACATGCGAGTCACGGGTAAATCATGGATGAATCTTAAAAGTTGGCGCTTTTTCACCGGAGAGTGGAAACCCCTGTGTTAAAGCCCCCAGGTAGGAGTCGGTTTAAATACTTGTCAAATAACGTAATCTCTGATCTGTAACGCACATATGGAACGGTATCGGCCGGATTTCAATTCAAGTTTGGTATATTCTCGCGGGATTTTTTAAATGCGGTGACTACCATCCGCACTTACGAAACTAAAATTACACATACAGAGTGTTAAACACATCAAAAATATGTTTTGTAAATAAAGGGTTTTTCATTTTTAACTTTCGATGTTTGACAACAGCGCATGACCAAGGCAAGAATGATACAGACGTTAAATTTCGGCGGAGTACTCAGTCAGTAGTGACATTTTACTATGGAACGCTACACGATTGAACAACGCGTAGAAATCGTTAAAACTTATTATCAAAATCAGTGTTCGGTTCGCCAAACGTTTTATGCACTGCGTTTAATTTATGGTAGTAACGATTAGGGTTGGCAACGATATATCGATTATTTTCAAATATCGATATATCGGAAATCAAATATCGGTAATCTTCATCGATATTTAACTTCTCGATATATCGATATTGAATTTTTTCGATATTTCTAGTAAATGAGACAAAATTAAAGAGCTAGTTTTTACTTAAATTTTTAAAACTGTCAAGAATATTGTACAGTAAAATAAAAATAATAAAAACATCAAGGTAATTTTAACTATTATGCCTTATTAATTTACCCACTACCTGTTAAGAAAAAAAATGTAATAGAGGATAATTTATCGATATTTTTTTTCTCTCTCAAATATCGATATATTGCTCTTCGATATATGGGATAATCGATATTAGGCAAAATGATATTTATCAATATCGATATATCGATATTCTTTAAAAATTTAAGATCCCTATTCACAATTGTCCTGCAGAGTCATTTAGTCGATATAACTCCGTTGGATTTCTTTTGTTAAGCTACATCAAATCTCGAGTATATGCGGACAAACCAAAAACGATTGCTGCCCTTAAAGGCCAACATAGCTCGCACCATTGGTGAGATTGGGCCAAATTTGTGTCAGAATGTCTTCGGAAATTGGATTTCTAGGATTTGAATAACGAAACTGCGGCGGTCATTTCGCTAATATAATTTTTAAAATTTAAGGTCATCAAATATGATTAAAAATAAAAATACAGCCACTGCAATATAATTTTTATAATTTGTTTTATTTTTATTCAAAGGTAGAGCGCTGAAAATGAAAAACCCTTTATCTAAAATAATATCATTTAGCCACGTTACGTGGCTAATTTCAAGCCAACAACACCCTGTAGCCTTAGAATGACGGACCCATATTTAATTGAACTTTCAAGCAACAAAAAATCGTTTGTTAATTTAAAGTAAATTTATAATAAACGCCCTGTATATTGATTATTGTTTTTTTTATCGACTTTAAACTGTATAAACTCAATATGTTATTTTTTTAAGGTCACAAAGAACTGTTTTTGGATGGTTATGATGGCGGAATGTATCAACAGTTAATAATAAATACGACAGCTGCCATTTTACTTCACGATGCCGAATTTCAGAGTGCAGATATATTATTAAAATATATTTTACAAGATGATATTTTTGCAGCTGTATTGGCTTTAGAAATTTATACCTTAGTAGTAAGGTACATTTTTTGATTATATTTTTAGACTTAAGCCAGGAATTTGTTTTGCTATTTATATGTTTGTAATCAAAATTGTTTTAGGATGTTTGTTTAATTAAATATTTACTGTATTTTGTCATGATTTGCTTAGGCAATGCAATCCCATATTTTTAACCTTCTTTTTTATATATTTGTGTACAAGGCTGCTGACGAGGCGGCGACTGTTTTTTTTCCAGTAGGTTAAAAAAATAGTCGCGTAAACGAAAAAACAGTATCTTGTAAAACTGAAGGGTGTTTTTTCATTTTAAAATTATTGAAAAGTTTTTTGAGAAATATGATTATACAGGGTGTCCAATAAATCAAAAGACAAAGAAGTGAATCTACAATGAAAACTAGGGAAAAAACTTCTTATAAGCGTATGTCCTAAAAGTCTTAGTTTTTGCACTACGGGGTGTTAAACAGTATTAGAAAATATTATTTTTTTATAATAACTTTTATACCCACTCAGACATTTTTAAAAAATTTGGGAGACGCACACTTTGCACCAGAAGACATTTTTTGGCATACAAGATAAAAACAATTTTACCAGTGTCGTCCGTAGTGGTTTAAGGTAAATATTTTTAAGAAAAAATGGTACGCCACTGCATTTTTCTAAAATAAAAATATTTTTTCTAAAATCCCCGTATAGTTTAGCACATATTAGATCTCTTGACTTTTTTTGTTTGATGTTCGGTTTTCGCGTAAATCAAATCAAATTTGTACTAAACTAAATTGGGATTTTAAAATAGTTATTTATTATACAAGGGTAAAAAGTTCTAGATTTTAGCTCAAAGTTTTGTTGTCTTTCGACGGAAAGCAGAGGGAAACAATAAACCGAGAGCTAAAATCTAAAACTTTTTCACGTGTATAATTCACTATTTTTTTCTGTGATGGAAAAACGACGGGCCATCATTAAAAAACATTATATTAAAGTCAGAAAATTAATCACGTAAAATTTGAAGTTTCGAACTGGTCGACTGGTACATTTGAAACACAATTAGACCTTGCATTACTATGGAAACCCTTAGGGAAATTATTTAGTATCTGTCAATGTAATTTTGTAATTTGACGTATTAAAATTAAAAAGTTAAAACTAAAAGCGATCGTTTAGTAGTTATTTGGAATTTTATAAAGATAAAAATATCTGATTGAACTCATAGTATAAGGTAAATGTAAGTTCTGTATAATACATTATTCTAAAATTAAATATTTACCTTTAGTTACGTGTATGTATGTATGTCCGGGAAAAAGTACTTACTTTTTTCCCATGGGAAAAAGTAATTTTATGAAAAGTCACATTTTAGTACCTGTTAACAAAGATACAATGTCAAATTAGTTTCCCGTCACGGAAAAAGATTTTTATTTTGGAAAAATGCAGTGGCGTACGATTTTTTTTATATTTACCTTAAACCCTCAAGGACCATACTGGTATTTTTTTTCTTGTATACCAAAAATGTCTTCCACATTTTAAAAAAATATCTTAATGGGTATAAAAGATATTATAAAGAAACAATATTTTTTTTAAAAATTACACCCTGTAGTTCAGAAACTAAGACGTTTAGGACATATGTTTATATGAAGTTTTTTTCCTAATTTTTATTGTAGAATCACTTCTTAAAGTTGGTCGGTTAAGTTACTGAAAACTCTGTAAAAATAATAATTGCTCTGGAAGCAAAGCTTTCAAGAACATGAAATTTATTTTACATAGATAGAAAGAATTAAAAGACCTGTCAAAAATATGTTTGAATTATATTATATATATTTGTGTTTTTTGATATAAGTTATTTTTCAATATTTTTTTTTTAATTTAAATCGCAAATTTCCGTATTTACATTTAATTTAATTATTTTGTAACTAAAAAGTTATTAAGACCTGTTGAATAAAAGGAGATGCCTTCCAAACAAAGCAATAACCACAAGATGGTTATTTTACATTATTTTATAACTACAAGAAAAGCTTTCAGTAAAGGGGTAAGAAGCAAAAGGGTTTTATTGACAATTTAGCTCAGAATGGGTTAGATGCAAATTTAAATAGGTATTTAACCAAACCGTGATTTGACAGCACTTTATTCTTTAATATAGAAAACATTTCAAAAACAATAATGCAGATTTTGCAAATAAAAACTGACTTCAGTCAAATATTTTATAATAATCAAATATACACTCCAATTCGAAACCGAACAAACAAAATTTTTGTTTAAATTTAATCTTAAATACCTTTTTGTTTTTTTTAACGATTTTAAGTATCTTTTGGTCCAGTTGTAGCTCCTTTCATCACGATTATTATTTATTATGGGGAGTGCAATAGGTTTTTTTTTTTATAGGATGAGGTGTTATACAGGGAAGAGCCAAATGTTGCAGTTTTAACCAAATTTTCGAACCTCCTGTGGAATAATTTAACTCACAATTTTTTAACAGTGTATTGGATTCTAAAGCCCCATCTTTTCTTAATACTTTTCCTATTTATATTAGTATTTCTTAATATTTTTCTTATTTATTTTAGTATCTCTATTCTAAAAGGAAATATATATTTAAATTAATTATTAAACGCTACATCGCGAACATACTGGGAAAACTTATTATTTGGATTTTTCCATATTTCCGAAAATAATAAAGGTAACTGTATCAAATGTAGTATTTTTTAAGGTTCCTTAAAAGATCTTTTTACTGGTGATATAATGATGTTTTTTGAAATTGTACTTTTTTCGTACCTTGTATATCTTAAGAGATAACAAAAATCTGATTACTGATTGTAAAACTATGAAATAAACCTAATAAAGTATAGTATTTTTGTTTTTTTTTATATAAAAAAAATTAAGGGAAGTTTAAAATTATAACTTCACAACAAGTACACAAATTTCATGTTTATTTAATTTGCATTGTATTGCATAGAGATACTGATAAAAAAATAAAAAAAAATGTTAAAAAGTGATGGGGTTTTAAAATCCGATACACTGGTAAAGAATTGTGACGTTAAATTATTCCACAGGATGTTCGAAAATTTGGGTGAAAATGCGACATTTGGCTCTTCCCTGTAAAACACCTAATCCTATAAAACTTTTTGCAATCCCCATATTAAATAGTATTCTTAAGGAAGAAGCTACAACTGGACCAAAAGGTGATTGAAATCGGTCAAAAAACTCAGAAAGTTATTTAAGATTGAATTTGAACAACATTTTGTTTGTCCGTTTTTTTTTGTCTGGTGAGTCAAGTTAAAAAAAAAACTAAAAAACACGCTTTTAAGGCACATCGGACTGAAAAGTGGAAAATATTTTTTAATACATATTATCTTAAAACAATAGAGAATTATTGCAAGTTGCCTTATTAAGCTCGGGAATTATTAATACCGGCCTTATTTAAATAGTGCTTGTACCCTTAATTTAGAGTTATTGCTAATCATGTTGACAGTATCATTTACCTAAAAAAGGGGAAAAAAGTTTAGTAGATTTTCTTTATTGTTTTGTGTTGTAGGGTATGGTTTAACACAATTACAGAAATAAATTTGAAAAAGCAACGTTTTAAGTATTTTTACTTCTAAAAACTTTTTAAGTTTGTGGTCGGCAGCCGTTCGGTTAGACGAACAGTTCCGAAGTTAAAATAAGATCAAAATAAGGCACGACCTAAAACCGACATAAATAAAGCCAGGCACTATAATTATTAAGGGAATCCTTATCCTACCATGCATCTGCGCAAGCTCAGATGTCAAAATAAGGCCGGTATTATTAGTGCCTGGCCTTATTTCACCGTGCAATAATTCTCAAAAATTGTCAAAAACAATTTTTTTCTATAATTTCTTGTCATTACTATTATAAATCTCTACCAGAGGGTGTAAGTAATACTGATATAGATAGTATAGTAGATCTCCAACAGAGGGCGGGCAGTTGAAGGAGAAGGTACATACATATAAACATGCAAGTAAGCTAATAATGTACGTATGTATGTAACGTGCAAAAATGTATTACTTAGACCCTTTTACTTCTTACCTATTCAAATATGGCCTTAAGCCATCCTCAGACGGTCAATATTATTGATGCAATATATTGAAGAAAAAATGGTACTGGTCAATAATATTGATCTAGTAAATCAAAAAACTGTCAGTTTTAATTATCTTGTCCAAAAATATAAATCTACCGTTTCTAATTGCGTCTGTTTTGGTCGTGAGTAAAAAGAAAGAAGGATGCACCGTATGGGCAAGAGCTATCAAAATGGCTTTTCCACATAACTCATGGTTTTTATACAATATACCTTGCGTATGTGTTAATATTATCAATAGCTTTTTATTGTATTGACTGGATAATTTTATTGTCTTCAATATTATTGCCGTCAATAATATTCTTTCAATAAACCCCTTACATGTTCAATATTACTGATCAATGTCAATATTGCTTTAACAATATCGACCGTCTGAGGAAGGCTTTTTCTGTCTTTGTTTGATTACCATGCATGCATTCTGGCTAACATTTAAATTAATTTATTTTTAGCAATTTACCCCCAGACCAATGCGTATTGTTATTAATCAACATACTATATGGCGTAAACGATCTACAGTGTGGTTTCTTTACGCATCGCCCCGAGATGGTCTTCGTGAAAATTTTATTGCAAAGGATATTTAAAATACTTCCCGATATTTTTAAGGACGAAGTAATTAAACTATTTAATCCGGATCAGTATATAACAGTATGGAGGTTTTTAAGTTTCAATAGTTTGCCACATTATCAGACTCAGTTGCTATTAAATCCAATTATAGAGAGTACTTCGGAAAATATGAGATCAATTACTGATACTTGTAGTGAAGATATGGCACTTAACATTGTAAGCAACGTTATCTTTTGAGCTATAATATTGGCTCTATGAAATAATCTTTTATAATATTTTAAAGCACAAAAGCTACGGTTAATTAATTTTTATTATTAGCGTAAATAAATATAAAAAATATATTTTATAGGCAAATAATCCGTTATATTATTCTTATATAATTTATTTTCTTGACTCTAAATAAAATTTGAACTACAAATGAAAAGAACCTAGTATAGTAAAGTTCAAACGCTGTTAGTTAACACCGCTACGTCATACTTTAATAGCAGAAAAATGCCTCAAACACACGTCTCATCGGCTAGAGAAACCCTATATCTACAATTTGCGGTAGCTAGGTACTCTGTGCCCGATGCCTATGGTAAAAAATGCAAAGCAAGTTAATGCTGTTGTATGCAAACATTTGGTTGCTTATGACGTAGCTGTGTTGAACTTACAGCGTTCGTACTCTACCCTTAAAGTTAAATCTAAAAACATATAGAGCTTTCAAAAATTTAAATTACCTAACGAAAAGTTTAATAGTTTTACATAAAACATTTTGGTAAATAATTAAAAGTAATGCCCAGTGGAAAATAATTTTGACACAAAGTTTATATATTTTAGGCGGAAGGACTGGATATTATTTCTACAGTGAACTCCCTAGATACATGTATCCCAGAACTTAATGACGCCGTTAATTTTCTAAATTTATTTTGGAAACGTGATTTTAATCAAAACGATATTTTAAATAATAATATAATGAAGTATTTTATAATAAGAATTAATACAATATCGATTATGTGTATATTAAACAGTAGTTTGGATGTACAAATGGTAAGTTTACTTTTTTATCTAACATACAGTATTGCTCCATGATTTTAATGGTAGTGTTCCTAAAGTCGTTTGAAAGACCTTTTGTTCATGGCTGTACCACCGCACTCTCAGTACTCGTAAAGTAATTCTACAAATGCTGGATGTTTATGACTATTTGTTTTCTTACTTTTATAGCCTTTCCTTTCTCACTTTTTATTGTTTTTAATTATTATCATATATAATTAGCGCCCAGGATTAAAACATCAAGAAATGCTTGTAGGGGCCAACATCAAATAGTTCTCACAATCTTTTTAGGAATTTTCCCGATTTTTTCTTTCTACTACTACTAGAGTTCTCAGTAAGGCAACATAGATGACTACTCTGATACATTCAAAAAAAAAAAAAAGAAACAAAAGTAAATACCTTACAGTGTTTATTCTTTTTCGGCTACCTATACCCTATATATTTCTTATAAAATACCAAACGTCATATAATAATTTCTAGTATAATTAGAAGCCGTCATTATGTTATAAACATAAAACATGCTGATATTTCTCAAGTTAAAGATGGCAAACATTTTCTTCAGTACTTTCCGCCCTTTTATTTCACATTTTTCCGCCTCTGCAGCGTTGCGCCGTGGTGCCTCGCACCACCCGGTTGGCACGGCCCTGCTGCTCGGTTTATTGATGAGAAATACGTTGTTTATTGCTAATGAAATAATATTTTTTAGGTATTTAATAAATTAAAAATATTATCATGCAAAGAATTTTATTGGGTACCAGTTTTTAAAATAATATATTCCATCTTAAAAGCATTGCCTCATATGAATAACCCAGGTTGTTCAAAACAAGAAATCTTAACACAAATAGCAGATATAATAACACTACCTGTACAAAATAAAGGCAATGTGCTTTTGCGGGAAAATTATTTGGAGATGCTTAAAAACCTAAATGAATCTCAAAAGGATACCCTAAACTTGCTACTGGATAATTTTAAGCCAAATGTTGCTGATGAAGTATTTCGATATATAGAAAAATGTTCCTCCAAAAACAAATATTAGGCTATGAGCATTATATTAGAATTCCATTTAATCATGAATGTCTTAAATGGAATAATTGTATAAATATTAGCTTACTGCCTCAAGCAAAAAGACCTAAATTAGAACCTGTATTACAAATGGATAAAATTCCAAATATTCAGAACACAAGAGAGGAAAAAAAGTATTAAGGACATTTAATGCTCAGGAGGCAGAAGATGATTCCTCCGCTGCAGAGGTTATACAAAATATCAAAGGAGAAGTAAAAGCTTTACTAAAAATTTGTAAGACTGAAAAATTAACACAAAAACATATAAGTGATTTAAGGATAATAATGAGCCAAATGTCATCTTTAATGTAATTAGTTTTTAAAATAAAATTTAAAAATTAATATGTTTTTTTGTTATTATTTAATCGCAACTTTGGGAAAGCTATTAATAAAAATCGTAATAAAATATCAGAAAAACGAAAGCCAACCCACTTTTAGGTGAATTCATTTGGCTGAATGTATTCATGACTTTGTACCTGATGCCTAGTCCTGACTAAGACCAAAATATTCAGTGAATTGAATTTGCTTTTTCTTTTTTGATTTATTGTGCATTACTTTAAAAAAATTAAACGGTGTTTTCTAAACATGTCAGATAGTTTTTAGAATTTTTCAAATACTTACATGTACGGTTTACACAAAGACGGGAGATTATCTTGAGTCCATGAGATAACGCCATATTGGCATAATATTTTAAATTATTCATGATAGCAATACAAAAGCAGCGATTTAAGATATCAAATCATATACAGTATGTACATGGATGGACTTTACAATAGGACAAATGGACCAAAAATTTAAATGTTCAAGAAAGTCGTGTATGGCAACTGCTTTTGCTTCTTAAATAATTAATAGTTTAAAAAAACTAAAAAACACGCTTTTATATGCAACCGAACTAAAAATTAGAAAATAATTTTTCATTAAAAAAATATTGTCATTTCATAGTAAAAAGCGTGGGGTGCATTTTACTATTTTTCATAACTTTTCCATCATAGATATTTGCAAATATAATAATTATAACATTTAATATATTTATCACCCCACGCTTTTTACTATGAAATGACAATATTTTTTTAATGAAAAATTATTTTCTAATTTTTAGTTCGGTTGCATATAAAAGCGTGTTTTTTAGTTTTTAAACTATTAATTATTTTTCATTTTTAGTTTCTGCTACTCTTGACAAAATGGCGAAAAAATTTTTTAATGAACAAGAGTGGCAAATTTTAAAATTTTTCCAACAGATTGCAACTCACTAAAGAATTTCTTCTTCATTAAGTAGCAAAGTTTGAAATTTTGCCAACAGATGGCATCCTAGGTGTTGTTTTTATAATATTTTGAAATGTTGCCAACAGATGGCATCCTAGGTGTTGTTTTTATAATATAATGGAATTTTTTTCCTGGCGATCCAAAAAAGATAACGGGATACTGTTTGCAGATTATTGCATTGTCATGTTTCCTTAATACGTGTGCAAAGTTTCAAAGAAATCGAATAGCTGGAAGTTGGTTAAAATTAGGCTCAAAGATTCCGTTACATAGGCAGCCAGATGGATAGATTGATAGATAGATAGTTACAACCCAAGTTAATAAAAGCGTGTTAAAAAAAAACAAGATTTACGTTGAAAAATTTGTTTTATTTTTACCGAGGCTTTAAAGCTCCAAATACTAGAAAAATGTGAAAATGGACCCAGACAAAACTGCCTTTATTTTTAATAATTTTTCAAAATGTTAAATAAAAAAGTTTTACACAATATGCTTTTAGCTGGTAAAAACTATTTTAATTAATAGTTAAATACGTCACTAACACGGGAAAATTAAAATTTATTCCACGATTTGCTAGTTCAATCAACTTAACACTGTTGCCAGTGCTTATGTAAAAGGGTCACGTTAAATCAATATGCCAACAAAGGAACAAGCAATAGAAAAGGGACAACGTAGCTTGTATCTCTTGTGCCGTAGGCATACTTCAACTACGTCATAGGACTATGCAGTGTTTTAAATAATTTCGCGGGCAGTTCCACAAAATTCAAATTTGGCATTATAACAAAAAAATTTGTCATTTCTGGGAAAATTTAAAGAAAAGGAATAAAATTCACTCTATCTACACCGAAAATTTGCTACCTTAAGTGTACATGGCTAAGGGCCTATTGAATGGGGATCCAATGTCTAAAATTTCACATAAAATAAACACAATTTATTTTTACTATATCTAAAATAAAACAACTTTTTGAGCACAAAATGAGTCCCAGAGCTTAGAAATCAAAATCTTACTGTTGTGGCTTAGTGCAAAAAATATTTTCCGGCACCTAGGGGGTCATTTTCCTGGTCCCAAACAAAGAATTTTAACAGGCTATAAACTTTTCGCTTACAGTGTAAGGTCCAGAATTTAAATTTACATTAAAATATCACTGTTGTGATTGCTACGTCTGTAACACGATTTTCCTACCCCTAGGGGATCATCTTCCGGGCCCAAACTGTTAAGTACAAATCCGGTTTTGGCTTCAAAAAACAACCTCGTCGCGCCTTATCCCGAAAACCAGATATTGGATCCCAATTTAAATGTAAAAAACTTTTTATTTAACAATTTGATGAGTTATTAAAAATAAAGGCAGTTTTGTCTTGGTCCATTTTCACATTTTTGTAATTTTTGGAGCCCCTGTACAAAACAAAACATATTTCTTAACGTAAATCTTGTTTTCTTAAGAAGCAGAAGCAGTTGTCATTGACGATTTTTTAAACATTAAAATTTTTGGTTCATTTATCCTATTGTAAAGTCCATCCATGGACATCCTGTATAACCCACGCATCTACAGGAATAAATGGTATTAAAAGCTGCAGTAGTTACCCTACCTAAATAATGAATTCACAAGCTCTAAAGTTTACCACAGGTCAAAATATAAATGTATCAGTAATGGTTTTTATTTAAAATTCTATTTATGGATATTAGTTAATGTTTTGTGTTGTATTACAAAAGCATTCTTTATATTGGTTATAGATCCATTATTTCTGCCCCATGTTGGCTTAACAAAAGACTCCTAGTTCCTTAAGGTTTCTTTATAAATTCCTAGAGTTAAAATTTTGTTTGAAAATCACTGAACACAAAATATAATGATTCAAAAATCAGTAATCCTAGTGAAAATTGGCCAATGGGGAGAATTTCCTAATTTGCTATTAAGAGGGTGGACGACGTGCCTTTTTGAAAATGACGTTTTATTCTTACACAAAAAAGTTAGAATCGCCATTTTTGGTGTATGGATTGTTTACTTGAATTACTAGAAGGCAGACTTTTTGAAAAAGTAAATTTCAAAAAAACAATTTTTTAATCTCAATTTTATTAAAAACTTTAAAATAAGCAGTCTGCCGCCTTTCCATTTTTATTTTATTATTTTTACCTTCATGTGATATTTTAGCAAACATCATATTTTTTTTTAAACGTAATTTTAAAAATATTCGATTTTGGTTAAAATCTCATCTGCTCCTAGTAAAATTTACATAGTTCGCCAACGCTCATTTCGAGCAAGTGAGAAAGGCGCAGTGGACGGCACTCTTTGTCGTCACGGCTGTTCATAAAAAATTGGTGCAAAATGGGCCAGCGTGAATTCTCCCAATAGTTATAACTAAATTTTATTCTTTGTCGGCAAAATTTGACTTGGTGTACATTATTTTCCTTTCCTAGTGAAAATTAATCACATTTAGTATTTTGACGAATACAGTGATCGAAACATGTGTCTAAGTATTATTTTATTTTGTTATGTTGTAACTTTGGGAATGCAAAATCGTACCCAAAGTAACTTCATTTTATGAAAATTATTTATTACCCGAATTAGTAGATCCTCTACATTCAAAAGGACTTCCTATAAGAAGCAAAGCTGGTAACTCCAAGATACTGACAATTGTGTAAAAAATAAACTTTTAAAACGTATGAAAATACAATGTGATGAATCGCCAGTATAGAGCTGAGAACTTTTAAAAGAATTATTTTAAAATAGGTAATTAAAGAAAAAAATAAGTTGTTGTAATTTTAGGGGTTTCACCAAAGCAATAGAAAAAAACTAACTAACTGACCCATAATATTTAAGAAGGTGGCCCAACCAATGACCTCCAAAAGATTTATTTATTTTTTCTGAACAAATATTCTTTGATAAAATGCATTAGCAAAATAATACCAAGAGTAAATTGCCAAAAATAAAAAAATAAAAACAAGTCAGTAAGTTCGTAAGAAAGTTATACCTCATCAATACGATTTTTTTAATGATCCCTTGGTTACGGAGACCTTTTACTGCTACTTTTTTATTGTTTTATTTTTGGTTTATGAAAACAAAATTATTTTTTGTTGCAAATTTGAAACAAAAGTTATTTAACGAATTTTAATTTTTGCAAGTAACGGCCATACCACGTTGACATATCACTTTCCGTCCAATCATTAAAGTCAAGCGACGCCGACGTCGGGCATGGTTTATACTTAGATCAGTGACGGATTTAAATATTTGCTCCCCGTAGGCTATTAATTTTTGCCGTCCCCAATTTATTTATTTTTGCCTTGGGAAAAAAAATTTAAAGAGCCAAAAAAAGGTCCCCACTTACATTTTTATGAAGTAAATCTGCAGCCCTAGGCTCCAGCCTACTCAGCCTGCTGGTAAATCCAACACTGACTTAGATAAGTGACCCCTTGGAATCACAATGGGCCGTTGATTTCTTTTTTATATTACATATTAAATTATTAAAACTTTTGTATAATTGGCTAAGCCAAACTTTTTTTTCAGCATATTCTTAAAACAGTTGTACTGTAAGAATTTACACGACCTTTTTTTTATGTACCTCTGGTTACTGTGACCTCTCGTATACTATTTTTTTATTGTGTTGTTGAATTTTTTAAATATTTTTTTATCAATAAATTTTTTTCAAAGGATGGTGCGCTAGGTATATGCGTTAATAGTTAAATGCTACGACGCGTTCAATCTACTAATTCCTTACTGTTGAATGTTTGCAAATAATACAGAAAGTATGAATACATTGGCTTTAGTCAAGATTTCCTCAAGGAAAAATTCTCGTTCAATATCTGTGATATAAACATAAACCATATGATAATGACACAGCAGGAATAACTAATATGTTAATATATTGATATTAAAAACTTTTTGTCAGATTATACCCTCTAAAGAAGTTCTTTCAATTTATACTAATATTATAATGAGGTTAAGTTTGTAACTGTGTTTGTTTGTTTTAAAGGGCTAATCTTCGGTAATACTGAACCGATTATAACATTCTTTACAATCAGAAAGCTACGGTATTCAGTAATGCTATAGGCTATATTTTATTATGATTGAACAAAAAGCTTAGGAAATAATATAATTAACGCCCAACGAAGTGTGTACGAGTCGGCGAGTATGTATATAAAATTTAGTACTTACTAACCACTATATTATAAGAGCATAATTTGTCTGTTGTTTTTTTAAATAAAATATTATGCTTTATTTTACCTACATTCCCGTAGTATATAAAAAAATCTGTTTTATTGTAATAATACTACCAAAATTTAAATTTTTGTCTATGCTTTTATATAAAACTATGGTCTTATTTTTATCTGTATGTTACCACTAAAATGTTTTTTTTTAATTTTTGTTTTTAACATTTCCTTTTAATACATTTTTTAAATTTTATACTTTTAAAAAATTATTAAGGGAACCCAAATCATCCTGATTTATTTCTATCTCTATGACATGGACAAATATTAACGATAAAAGTAGAAAAAATACCTATTTGACGTCTTTAATTTTTCTGTTTATTTTACAGGTTCGGGAACATTCTGAAAGGCTTGATTTTTATAATACAGGTTGACGCACCATACACACCTTGGTGTATATTACTAACTATAGGTACAGGGTGATAAAGTAAGCCAAAATAATGTTAGTACGTTAATACAGTAGTTTATATAAAATAAAGTTCTATCGCGCTTCTTTAGGGAGATATTGATCTTCAAAGTTAGAATTAAAAAAAAACTGATTTTAGTTATAACGTTGAAACTGTTGTAACAGTACCAATGATATTTGGGCAACTAAATAACCTCATTCTAATGCTTCTTTTCATAGGTAAACAGCTTTTTTAAAAGTCGGAATTATACCTGGTGAGAAATTTTTTTGCATCTAATGCAAATTTTGCTTTGACAGTTTGATTTCTTCATCATTTTTGTACAAAAAAGTATAATTTATTTTAATCGATATTTTGATCCGTTTTTCATAAAATCGCGTTTTAAATCCAGACATAGTAGCATATTGTATGTAATAAAAAAATCCTTTTTTTTAGAAAATTATTAAAATATGGTAAAGTTATAAAAACACGTTCTTTATCTGTATTATTAAGTTTGAAAAGCTCACAAACACATTTTTTTCATCATTTTATCCATATTTAACATAGGCTGGTACTTAGGAAGTAAAATATATTATTTTGGAAAAAAATATTTATTATATTTATAAATTTATAATTGTAACATCCTGTATATCAGTTAATTTCTGAATTTTGGGAGTAATGTAATTAATCATTTTTAAAGAATTCATGACAAAAACAACAACAATTTTTTTACGTAAAATAATTGACTGCATGGCAATTAATAATATTATTTAACACTTTGGAACACCCAACGTTCAAAAAAGTATGGTAACAAAGCTATAGGTAAATTTTTCAATAAAGTTTCATTTTTTAAAATAACCATAATATTCAATTTTTAAAAAACAAAAAATAATAGCTAACATTAAATATTAGTTTCTGAACACTCTGTATATTTGAGCAATATAATATAATATAATATAATATACAAAGTCAACAATAGGTAGAGTAGGTTTTATTAAAATGTTGTTTTTATCATGAATTAGTCAAAAATCCTCAATATCCTAAAAATCTATACCTTTTGTATATGGCTAACCAGAACTAACCCTATTTTTATTCCTATTATCCACTATAAATCTGATCTGATATACAAAGTACTTCATTTAGAAAACCTGGTGGATATAAATCTTTTTTAGCAATTTCATTCCAAAAGTAACCTTTTATGTGTATAAATTATTATTTTTAAAAGTTATTTTTCTTAAGCCATTAGAAACATATTTATTTAAATATTTTTATAATTTAACACCGTTCTTATAAAGAAACTAAAGCATTTGTGGTACGCTACCCTGTATACTTTAAATTGTTTAAGTAAAAAATAATAACAAAAGACATGTAGCTCCATTTTTTTTTTTCATTAAAATATTTATTATTTTAAACAATTCCTTTATTTTAACCAAACCAAATAACAGAAAGACCATATTTAAAGAAACAAATAAAACCAAAGCCGCCCATCCTAAATTGTCTATGAATCAGAGCGGCTGACTTTTCTAGGATTCAGAGTTATTTTCTGCTGTAACTGGTGATCCAAACATAAACAAAATATATATTTTTGAAAACAGGTAATATACCCTTACCAAGAAACTTAAAATATTTATGGTGTTCCATTTAAATAAAAAGTCAATGCTTATTTCTTTACTTTGCGGCTTTCATTTGTTTATTTTTTAAGCAAATTCTGGCGGTTCTTATGAAACCCTTAAACTTTTGTACTTAAAATATTTTTTTATCTCGAACAATAAAGCGTGTGTAATCCCCGTTTAAAATATAACCAAACACCCTGTACAAATACTATGTCCAATTTGTTAATCCCGCGGCCTGTCCTTATCGCTCTTTACCCGACATGCGCTTCTAATATAGCTCATGTAAGTAATGTCTGCGTGTCTGCGAATTCATGTATTCTATACAGCTGAGCCACTCTAACGCATGGCCCAGCTCTAAGCAGAGTCGAAAAATAGAGAAGCCGCGTGCCGTACTTAGCTGGGGGACTGGATTTCGGCCATTATGAATTAACGGGTGCAGGTGTAGTGCTCTATGGCAGCTGGGTTGCCGGATTTATCAAATGCGGTGTATGCCGACTGCAAAGATTAATAATAGTTTAATATTTACTCTTTGCCGACTGCTTATGAAAACGGATTCGATCAGCTGATATACACCCCTCTTAAGACATGTAGATTTTATTATTGATTACCCGATTGAAAACTAGTGTTGGGAGATATATCAATAACCGCGATATTTCACCGGTGAATGGAAAATCACTGGCGCTACCAGTGATTTACTTTTTGCAAATATGGTGATCAGTGATCGAAGCGAATACTGCAATCGGCATCGACACGACACGCATTAGATGATCGCTGATCGCGCCGATCGAAATATAATATACCTATGAATTATTATTTAAAATAAAAAATAGGTGAAGGAAAAAAGTGATTTAAGCTGATATGATATTTATATTGTGGAGACGTCGCGGTTGGCGCGCACCGCCAAGTCAAAGAGAACATAAGAGAATTATTGCACAGTGAAATAAGGCCAAGCACTAATAATACCGGCCTTATTTTGACATCTGAGCTTGCGCAGATGTATGGTAGGGTAAGTACTCCCTTAATAAGTATAGTGCCTGGCTTTATTTATGTCGGTTTTAGGTCGTGCCTTATTTTGGTCTTTTTAACTTCGGAACTGTTCGTCTAACCGAACGGCTGTCGACCCCACAAAATCGAAAAGTTTAGAAGAAAAAATACTTAAAACCTTGCTTATTTAAATGTATTTCTGTAATTGTGTTAAATCAAACCCTACAACACAAAAACAAAAACGAAAAACTACTAAAAATGTTTTTCTCTTAATGGTATTGTCAACATGATTTGCAATAACTCAAAATTATGGGTACAAGCACTATTTAAATAAGGCATTAATAATTCCCGAACTTAATAAGGCAACTTACAATAATTCTCTATAAACAAACGTGCCGCTCGACCGATACCGACAAAACTTGATATTATTTTGACATAATAATATGGCAATATATAACATTAAGCTTGTTGTTGTCAGACCTTATGTAATAATGATTATTTGAGTTAGAGCCAAAAATTTATATTTCGTACTATTGCTGTTAATTTAATTTGCAGCATAATATTTATTTTTATAAAATCAATAAATATTATGCTGCATGTCAATGAAAACCGATAAGAGCTGCATAAATAATATATTCATATTTGTTGCCAGACACCAAGCTGTTTTTATATTTTCATTTTTAGTTAAATATTTATGCAGGTATATTCAAGTCACTGCAGTGATTGAAATCACGGTGATTTAGAAATCACTGTCGCTGTTTCACCGGTTACCGAAAAATAACTGTATTTCCCATTGAAAACTCGCGCATTTCCGCTCAACACTCGACAAGTTTTAATGTGACACTGTTTGGTGTGTAAGACATCATCCACAGAGTTAGCAAAGCTAATTGAAGAGAACATTTTTATTATTCATAATTATAGCCCTACATATCAGATTTAAACAAAGTGGTTTTAGCAATGATAATACAAATTTAATATAATTAAAGGTTTTTTTTTATTTAAATAATATCCTACTTAATTATTTACACCTATTCCCATTTTTTAGATATATCTTGATAGTCTCCATCTGCAGCATCATAATTTTCTATTGGTGGTGTCTCAACAGGTCCCAAACTTTTAAATGGTATTAAATGAAAATCAAACTATAAAAAAAAGATATATTTGGTTAAAATAAAAAGAAAATTGTAAAGATTAGCTTCTTAAAACTACTCACCTGCAAAGCTTCCTGGTACAATTCTTCCGATTCCTTCCTAAGTTCATCCATAGCTTTTTGCTGAGAAAATAGTACCCTATCAACCATTTGCAAATCATCAAGAAGTTGAGTACGCTTATAATTAGCCCATTTTTTCTCCAACAGTGCTCTCTTTTCCAAAACCTCCATTGACGGAGCAATACCTCTTTGTCTTTCTCTAAAAAAATATATATTTCTTTAGTAAAAAAATTTTAACATTACCGAGACTTTTACCCCTAGGAAGTAGCTGAAAAAAAGTGTCGTAGGGTCAAGGTGGGTAAAAATGAGACACTCAAAAATTTGGGGTACTCCTGACAGCTGTAAATGAGTTTCTGATGTATTTACTATTTTATAGCAAAGAATCACAACTAATGTTTCATGAAAATTGGCCGCCCACAAAATAACCTCTAAAAATTCTTAAAATGTGCGTACATAGTTTGAACCAATTTAAATAAAGATTATTATTATATTAGTAGGCTAATGTGTATTGTTGATTTGTGAAGGTGAACAACTATATAGTAAATTAATATAGCAGTGAGACACAATAGGTAGGGATTGAATATAAGACACGCTGAGGGGTAAAATTGAGACAGTTTTGAGTTACAGGTGGTTTAGAAAATCTATACTCCAAAGCCTAAGAAATATACAAAGAAAAATTTAGAAACCGCTTTAAGGGATGTTAAAGAAAATAAAATGTCTATGTATACGTCAAGCTCAAAAAATAATATATTGACAAAAATCCTTTAAGCCGAAGGTCAAGAGGCACTGAAAAAAATGCTCCAAGTTACAAAAAATACTTAGAATATATATATTTTAATACTGTTATTAGGTAGATACCCCAAATGTTATCATTAGCTTTTATAAGAATTTTTAAATAAAAAACTAGGTATATACATATCAAAAAAAATCGTCTTTCCATTTCTTTTCTTAAATTTACCTTTGTGTATTAAACTTGACATTAATAGGTCTATTTTAAGCATGTATTTTTTTCAAGGCTGTCTCATATTTGCCAGAAACTAAAAGTAAACATGAGACACTTATTTTACTAAATTACTTTTTTAGATGTTAATATTAAGTTAAAATTGTTAGTGTACCATGTAGATATTATAATGGGGACCACATTTACTTAAAATGTGGTTTAAAAATGTGCTTGAGAGCCTCAAAAATAAAAAGTTTTGAAATCTGTCTCAAAGTTCCCCCCTTCACCCTACTTACAACTTCTCATCCAGTAGTGTTAATGGAACCTCACATTCCTCAAGTGGTTTAAGTTGCCTTGCATTTTTCTCCAATCTTCTAATTTGTTTTTCTATCTTTTTTTCTTTCTTTCTTCCCTAGCTCTAACTATAGCAGGATCCAGTTTTTTCTTCTTTTTAAAGGCTCAGCCCTAAAAATACATTAAGTTAAAAACAAAAGTCAATAAATATTTTTATTATGTCATTAGGTAATGTAATTTTTAACTTCTTTTAAAAATATGAATAATATATGTCCTACAAGTTATCTGCAGTAAACCATCTATATACCAGATCAGCTAAATAACAACACATAGGCAATGTGAGAGAGTCTAATGTGAATACTGGCATAAAAACAGATAATTCATCTATTGCTTATACAGTATACTAAATAATTTTGGCTACATTTGTGTGTACCAAGGTGGTGCTTATTTAGTGTATACAGGGTGTTCTAACTCTATTTATACAGGAAATTACTTCGCCCCTGTACTAGATACAAAAATAAACTTAAGATAAAAATTGTTTATTTAAATACACTTTTTTCCTGACAGTACTACTTAATATACAAGGTATCTCAAAATCATAATTTTCAAGTTGTTTTTTTTTAATGGAACACCCTATACCGGGTGATGCATCGCCGGGCGGGACATAGGAAATCCCATGTAATATTTAATGGGGTCAATTATTGGCTCCATTAATTATTTTAGACATTCTATTGAAGTTTATTGAAGAGCATGCAAATCTACGTCCATGGTAAAAACTTTATTGCTTTATTATTTTCAAATATCATAGAGCGAAAAAATTAACCATGAGTTATACTACTGAAGAAAAAGTATTGATGATTAAATGGTACTATCAAGGAAATAGTTACCAAAAGGTGTCACACATGTTCGCTGCTCAGTATCCGAATAGACCAATACCCGGAAAATCAACAGTCGATAGGACTATCAAAAAATTTGAGACCAAAGGCACAGTGATAAATAACTACAGATGTGAAGCTAGCGAGTATCAAAGAGAAGAAAATGTAAGAGATGATGGAGACTTGGAAATTTTATTGCACGTGGAAGAAAATGAATTACTGATACTGGAGCAAAGAAAACCAACACAGATTGGACGAAACGAGGACATAATATCCACAGAAAATTTTCGGACAACATATTATTGGACCATTTTTTCTTAATCAAAATTTGAATGCAGAATTTTATTTGGAACTACTCGAAGAACAAATTTTACCCGCTTTAAATGATGTATCCAGGGAAAATCAGGTAATTTGGTACCAAATGGATGGCTGCCCGGCACATAATACCCTGGCTGTTCGGGAATATTTACACAATGCTTTTAATGGAAATGTTATTGGCCTACATCACACCATAAATTGGCCAGCCAGGTATCCTGATATTTCGCCAAATGAGTTCTTCCTCTGGGGCCATTTAAAAAGCGTGATATACAAGGATAAAAATTACTCTAATCTAGATGAGTTAAAAATGCTATTTCTGCAGAATGCAATAAAATTTCAATTTACCAGTTAGCCAATGTAAGAAGACAATTTTATGAACGTCTTGGTTATTGTCTATCAGTCAATGGAGGAATATTTGAAAATTTTTCTTAAATCTTAAGTTTATTTCCAACATATTAATTATTGTAATAATATTAATAATTTATTGAAGCATGTAAATATTATAAATGTCATAAGTTCTTGAAATTTGTTACTTTAGTTTAGTTTAACTTAACTTAATTCGTTTGTATAAATACAACTTTAATCTTTTCACTGTACAATTTTTTGATAAATATAAAGCTCTAAATTTCAAAATGACAATGTTATGTCACGCTAACTGGTATTTTTATTGTTGTTCATAAATATGAGGCGATAATAATGTAATAATTTTTAAAAATATATTGGCATCTAACTAGCAAACGGGTTAACCGAAAAATCTAAAGTTTTTACCATGGACGTAGATTTGCATGCTCTTCAATAAACTTCAATAGAATTTTTCTCTAAAATAATTAGGGGAGCCAATAATTGACCCCATTAAAAATTACATGTGATTTCCTATGTCCCGCCCGGCGATGCATCACCCGGTATATTTTAACAAATTTGGACTTTATTATAAATTCTGCATTAAAAATATATAACACACTATACGTCAAGTATTGCTAGTTTCTAAGATACCAGCAGTATGTTAATATACTTATTAACAACTAAAAGTGAAGAAAGAAAATAATATTTTGGTTCTAATTATTTTTAAATAACTCTGTCACTGTCAAAGTGACAAAACGTATAATAACATGCAATTAATTACCTTACATTGTAAGAAGTACTAATAAGTAAGTCAGCTATTTGATTTATTTTAGATACATACTATGGTGACCTAGAGGAAGGTGTGTAAACGACAACGGGACTATTTTGAAAAAACGGGTTTAAACTACAGCATTTCTATTAGAAAACAATAGAGGGCGCTCATATCAATCGGGATCAAATAAAATCAAGATGAAACAGTGTTGCCAGATATATCAATATGTAGTGGAATTCATCCCATTTCTTTTCACAGATAATATGACGACTTTGGATTCATGACTTTTAAAGCGTAATTAAAAAGAGCCTAAATCTATTTAAACTATTAAAATGTTACCTGGTTATCACGGTTTTTTTGTTATTTTCATTTTCTTTTACGTGGGTATTATTTGTATTTGTAAATTTGACATATTTATTCACTAAATAATACACCACAATACATAACATTACTTAAATGGTGTATATTTTAAAACCTTATATGTGTAATTATTAAAAATTTCAAGAATTTCTAAGTTACATAGTAAATAATCCATTTTACATTTTGAGTAGGAATTTACGAAATGTCATTTTGCAACACAGCTTTCATGGGCATCTTAATTAAATTTTAACTTTTCTAGATTTGACGTGTTATGCTAGGTTAACAACGACGTTCGAAAAATTGTCAAAAGACAATATTTTGATGATAATGTGCATTAAAATGGATCTTTTATTGTATTAAATGTGAAATAAAGTAAATACTGCCTTGCTTCAAACTGCTAAATAGGAAATATTTCTAAAAAAAGGAGAAATCTATTTTTTAAAATTCAACCGGTAAGTATTAAACTGGCAAATTATTTAAATATTTTTAAATAGAACTTGATTTTTTTAATTGAAATTTTCTTGACTGATCTCAAAGTTATTTTTTACGCCGTTTATTAATTCAAATTACCGTAAAACGTTTATATTAAATTGGAATTTTTACTCTCTAGTAGATAATTTAAAATTTGACGTTATAGTAGGGTAACTTCATAGTTTAGAATTGTACTAGGTATATCCTTGACAGATGCATTACACGTGCCTTCGAGGTTATGCATATCAGAGACAGTCTTGCCACTTTTAATTACTTTATTTATATTATACAGTGTGTGTTCGGAAGTTCTTACCAAATAAGAAAATTTTTATTTAACAACTCGGAAAAACCTGCTTAATAAGAAAATACATTTTCACAAAAATATTTGTAGGTTAGATGTACAGCGTGGCCTAAAAAACTTGTTTCCAAATTGTAATTTGGAGTATTTTTTTAACTAGGGTAGAAAACTTACTAAAAGGGTGATTTCCTATGTCATTTTATGAAAAAAGTTTCTATAACCATATGTCCGGAGTTGCTTCGTTTCTGAAATACAAGGCGTTAATTATTTTTTTAAAGTCGGTATTTTATAAATATCTTAAATACCAAACCACATACAAAAAAAATGTACAACACTAAAAATTTTTATTTTTATTTGCTTTATAGAAAAAAATATACAAACTACATAAAAAGCCAGTGGCGAACATTTTTCTCTCAATAATATTGTCTGTTGTGCCCACTGAGACGCTACTGGATCCAATAAAGTTAATCTAGGTAAAACCCTACAAGCGCTTGATTTCATTAAACAAATACACCAAAATGTTTCTCTGATTCTAATCTGATTTGAACCCAGTCGATTAAGGGGTATTTAATATATTTATAAAATATCGATTTTTTTTTAAAACTTTAACGCCCTGTATTTCAGGCAACTCCGGACATATGTTTATAGAAACTTTTCTTCATAAAATCACCCTTTAAAGTTTTATGCCGTAGCTAGGATATACGGTGTATATTAATTTGGTAACACGACTTCTTTAAGCCACCCTGTACATCCAACGTACTATTATTTTTCTAGAAACGTATTTTCTTATCAAGCAGGACTTTTTTAAAAAGGCATTTTTTTTCTTAAAGTAAATAAATAAAAAGTTTGGTAAAAAATTTCGAAGGCACGCTGTATATGTAATTAATTTTCATTTACTTTTTAGATTACCCAAGTTTTTGCTGGCTAATTACAGTACTACCGAATCCTAAAAACCTTTGTTGGAAACTTTTTATTGAAAAACTCTGTACTGTTAGGTTCATAAAGAAAAAATAATATGATTTCCTGAAGTTCAAGAAAAGCGTATATCGGCGTACCTAATGTAGCACTGTACAATACTTTATTAATAACTTTATTCTTTATCTAACCACCTTGACAATTTTTTAGTACAGGTGAGCTTAAAAGTAAATTTTATTATTTACTACATTTAAGCAGTGGGCGAGACTTAAATATTTTTTTGTCTAATCGCTACCTGCTAGTGTTCACCGCACTAAAACTCAGTGGAAGGAATCAAGCTTGCACGACGTGTATACTTAGCTTATAAGTTCTACACAAACGCTAAATATTCTTGTTTATTGTTGTATACAAAGCCTTGTGACAATAGCAATTATTTTTTATATATAAAGTGAACTGTTTAATGGAAGTCAGGGTTTTTTAAAAGAATCATTTGTTTTTTTTAATGTTTAACAAATAGGTATTCGCAACATTGCAAAACTCTATTTTGTATATTTTAAAGCAACAAGTCTAACCTTTAGTTTTAAATTCTACTTGTATCTTAAGAGACAAGCAAAATTTTTAAATCCACACTTTAAATACAAAAACTAAACAAAAGTTTAACTTCCAAAAATGTAAACGATAATTTAAAAAATTAAAGATAAAGTAAAAAATTCTATTTGTCTTTTTTTTTTTTTTGATTATTAATGACACAGTTCAAAATTCCTATTCCTATTTTTATTATCTAAAATAATTAAGGAATTGTTCCTCCTTCAGGGAAATGAGAGCTGAAGCTAAATTAAATTAATAATACTTTTTTATTTAACCGAAAAATACATATAATAAAATTAAAATAATGGTGATCTTGGGAATTTGGGCACCCATTACGTAATTCTTTCAAAATATCATATTTTTGTTAAATACAAACTCATTAAAATTGGGTAGTGTTCTCTATAGCGTCGTATTTAAAAATAATTGAAATTTTCTATTTTACTTTTGTACTATTTTTTGTACATATGCAACATAAGCAGCAACCCCAGAAAGATCCCGATTAACAACAGTACCCTCTAGTGACATATTTGGAACTATAATTTAGACAAAAAATCAACCCCGTTTTGAAAGCATGTCGATTACACTCCTTCTTCAAGGTCAATACTCAATACTCAATTTATTCATGTCAAAATACAGCAAAGGTTCACACACGTCAAATAAAAGATATAAAATACAGCATACAACTAATAAAATAAATAATATGGCCTAGACTAGGTTTTTTTTTTTTTTTTTTTTTTTAATTTGTTTGAAGATAAAATGCTATAATACAATATTAAAAACAAATAAGTAACATACAAGACACGATATATGTAATCTACAATAATAACACTAACCACTTAATACATACTTACTAACCTAACTTCAAAATCCGCCATAATTGACGTAATGTTGTTTTTTAATGCCATTCAGTAAACAGGTGTCCAAAATAAACTAAATTTCTGACATACCTATTAGTAGGGTTGCCATTTTTTAGAAAACCAAAAGCGGGAGGTCATTGCCACGGAGTTTAAAAATAACGGATATTTTTTCCGGCGCATTCGCCATTTCACCGTAAATTAAGAAATTTTATTACTTTCCTATATCCGCGAACAATACCAAACTCTGCCGGGAATAATACCCTCGCCGCGCCGCTGCATATTAAAGCTAAGGTATATTTTCTTTGTTAGCTGCTTACAGCAGCTGTAAGCACTTTCATTTTTTTCACAAACCAATGACGTCAGTCTTACAGCAGCCCACAGCAATTGTTAACGGCCTTGGAAGATGTCTATAACCACTGTACGTCTAACAGGTTGAAAAACAAAGAGGGGGAAATATAGCCGAATTTGAGGTTAGGAGTCAAACATAATTGACTAAATGTATACTAATAATAATAGTCTATGTCGTTGGTCTGTGTAGAAAACCATGTTAAGGATTAATTTAACTGCAATTGAAGATATTGCGCATTTTTGTTATAAAACTGTAGTTACCATTTTTTAGGTTATATTCATCAATTTTAGGCGAAGAACCAATTCTAAAACGGTATACCAACATACGAATCGGCTATGTTGACGTTGAAACAATGTATTATACGTCAAAGTTGTCACTAATTATTACCGCGGTTATAATTGGTTGAACGCCTAAAATTGATGATTATTTTTTTTATATCATTTGTCATTGGCGGTAAGCGCTTATATTTTTCGATTCACATTATAATGACGTCATCTGTTAGACAAGCTTGTTCGCAGCTGTCAGCAATTTTAGGCGTTCAACCAATTATAACCGCGGTAATAATTGGTGACTTTGACATATAATACATTGTTTAAACGTCAACATAACCGATTGGTAAATACCGTTTTAGAATTGGTTCTTCGCCTAAAATTGATGTGTAAGTCAGAAGAATTAAAAAAATATCCCTCTAGTATGCGATAAATTAAAAACACGTGGTTTCGTTTTTGAAACCGATCACTGATGTGTCCGCGCCGGTGATTTACCGGAAGCGCTGTTGTCAGATTGTTTATAATAAATTATTACATAGTATAGTGACTTTTTTTATTTAATTTTTTTAAATTTTAATCTGGTAGTAGGTAATTTTTGAAAAGCGGGAGTTTTTACTATTTTGTCGGGAGGCGGGAGACATTTCAGAAAAGCGGGAGACTCCCGCCCAAATCGGGAGGGTTGGCAACCCTACCTATTAGTAGTTCTTACAATGGAAGGTAAATAATTACTTGTTATTATATTATTTGTCACTCTGACAGTGACAGAATTATTTAAAAATAATTAAAACCAAAACATTACTTTATTTTTTCACTTTTTATTGTTAATGAGTATATCAACATAGTGCTGATATCTCACACTAATTGACATATAGTGTGTTATATATTTTTAATGTAGAATTTCATAAAGAGTCAAAATTCGTTAAAATATATAGGGTGTTTCATTTAAAAAATACACTTGCCAATAAAAATCATGCTTTTGAGACACCTTGCATAATAACTAGAACTATCACTAAAGGGTGTATCCAAATACTTAAACATTTTCTAATTCAAGTTTATTTTTGTATCTTGTACAGGGGCGAAGTTATTTGGTGTATAAATAAGTAGAGTTGGGACACCCTGTATTTGATTTTTTTTCATGATATTTCTGAATCGTTTCCAAACTTATTAATAAAATCGCAAAAATGCATAACAAAACTTAAAATCGTTGTCCTTTAATTCTTTTGTAAAAATTAGATAGAATAAAACCAAAGAAAAATGGCTTGATAGATTGAATCGAATTTGTGGGGTTTTTGTAGGCATATTGAACTGTAAAAGGCATAGGTACTTAACATTACTTGTTTTTTCGATATTTTCAATTTAGCGCCTAATTATCCTTAAAACCACAAAAGCCCTTTTTTCTTAATTTTTCAAATTAACATAAAACAATATTTTTTTTTCTTCAAAAGACCATGGCCAATTTTTGTGAAGAATTTATTCAGAATCTCAAAACCCTATTTAATTTTCTTGTGTAATCAGCGGTTTTTACTTACAAATAAATAAAATAGTTAATCTTAAATAAACTGATATTCGGCAAGATTTTGCCGATACCGATTATCGGCAAAATTGGTCGATACACCGATATTTATATCGGTATCAGCCGATCACTAATAGTGTTTCTTTAGTGGTTTGCATTATTATTTTGTCTTATTTTTTTAAATTAAATGAAATTTATTAAAAAAATATCACAAAAGTAAGTTTAGAAGTTTATTTTTATTTGTTTGCTCTCTTTGTCATTGTATATACTTATCTTTGTCAAATTTAAAAGAATTTAGAACCAGATTATCTGCATCTGATAAATTCTACGACGAAGGGCACAATATTAGATTCAATGCGATCCGTCCAATTCAATTTTTATGATGTACCCCTAGTCACTTTAGAATTTTATTTAAGTTGTATAAAATACTTTCATAATATAATTTTTACTTACATAAGACATGGTGTAGCTTTAAAATATAAAGAATGGTTTGTTGAAACAGCTCTAACTACAGTTTGAATGGATTGTTGTACACATAACCTAAAAAAATACTTCTATTGATATCGGCTACCTATACAACTTAACATTCTTGAGAAATAGGAAAAATACCTTTTAAATTGTGGTAATAAAGTTCTTAAACTCATAGTTATTTAAAAGACAGAATTGTAGAACAGAAAAATATTAGGTTAAGTCCAGATAAAGTGTGGATTGTTTTCTTTGAACCCTCCTGGGCCTAGGCACTTGGGCTATGCTAGGGATGCGCAATGTTATCGATAGTAGGTTGATCCATGGGAGCATTAGTACTTAGCCGCCTTACCTCTTAGCTTCACAAATGTCAAAATTGTCAGGTTAAACCAATAGAATAGCTATATTTTGATAATATGGATGGTGGAGGGGAGGATAACCATCTGAATGTTTTAAAAAGTGTCCGTCGAAAGGTGCAACTTAAGGTGGCGCCACAGTAGCCAGAGGAGATTTTTTAACCAATGAGCATAAATTATTAGAGTGAGATACAAAATAAAAAAGGACAGATAGATACAAAATAAAAAAGGGAAGCAATACCAAAATCCCTCCACTGGCTACTGTGGCGCCATCCCAATTTGCTACATTCCGATTGCCACTTTTTCAACTTGTCCGCCATAAAAGATGGTTTATTGGACCCTCGGGGACCTAAGCCACAAACAAAGCAACAACAAAGATGGTTATCCTCCCCTCCACCATCCATATTTGATAATAGGAAATTATTGGAATTCATATAAGGTCTAGCAGTAATAAATTCAGCAGTATTTTGACATTACGCATGCTCAGTAGTGGTTTTAAATAAGGGAAAATTTATTAAAGTTACTGCTAGACTTTAATTGTGCCAAAATATAGTCGGTCGTTTCCCTTCCTTATTTTGACATTTGAAAACAAAATGAGGTTAAGGTTAAAAGTAATTTTTGTTTATTTTTTAATTTTGTCTTTAAAATATGCTAAAAAAGTTAAAACTTCTCCATTTGTAACTATACAAAACAAATACATAAAAAAGAATATTAATAAAAACAAATAATATTCCAGTTTTTGGTTAAAAATAATACAAGCATGTCATGTTGATCAATAACACTTCTTCACATAGACGCGTTAAGGTTTAGCAGGAATAAAATAAGGTTTTTCCCTTAATACTGCTAGCACTATTTGCCTATTCCAATAATTCCCTAATATTGACACTCCGCTCACCCAACGGTTAAACGGTTGAGTACTCCACTCAGAGTGGCTTTCCAGTGACGCAAATGGAGCGCTCCCGAGTAGCTCTGGAGTTCCAGTGACGGAAAGTGTTATGTACCTGAAGTACTTCGTTTTTCTTTCCCCTTGCCCCTCATGCACCAACCCCTCTTTTGAATTAAAATGAGACAAATTACTTTGTTTTCTATCACTATATTTATCAACATTGTGACTGCAGTTTCGAAGCTTTGCTACATTTTCAAACTGAATATTCTAAACTACTTGAAACTTGTATATATATACACGTACAAATGGTTAACACATTTTTAATAATAGTGCCTATCCTAATTTTTATTTTTTTAAACTGTAAATAGCGGGCTGCTCCTCAGGTCGGTCTGGTCATTCAATAAATTTATTGAGGGGTTTTTATTGGCTTTGTAAATGTCAATAGACTCTAAAATGTTAAGTTTTTTACTTTTCGGTGCGGTATATAAAATTTTAAGATTATCGACATTTGGGAATGAATGACCAGATGTTATAAAGTGGTTGGCAAAGTTTGAATTATTTTTATTTAGTACATATGACGATTTGTGTTCCTTAAACCTAATATTAAAATTTCTTCCTGTTTGCCCTACATATAAACTATTGCATTCTTCACAATTTAAACTATAAACTCCAGATTTATTTAATGGTAGTGTTTTTTCCTTAGCATTAAAAAATAACTGAGAAACTTTTTGTCTTGTGGAAAGGCAATTTTTAAATTATTATTTTTTGTTAAGATGTGTGCTATTTTGTCTGAAACTGGTCCAAAATATGTTAGGGTATGGTATGTTGGGGTGTTATTGGGTATTATATATGGGTATATATGATTAAGGGCTAATTGTTTTTGTTTTTTATTAATTAGCGAATTTATGGTACTTAAATCAAAACCGTTATTTTTCGCCATAATTCTTATTGTATTTAATTCTATTTCACGTTTGTGGTTTTCTAAAGGGATGGAAAATGCTCTGTGTATCATTGTTCTATATGCTGCAAGTTTATGTGTTTTGGGGTGTGTCGAGTGGTTTGAAATCGTAGTGTCAGTAAATGTAGGTTTTCTATATATATCAAAGGAAAATTGGTTGTTCTTTTTGGAAATCGATATATCAAGGAAATTTATGGTGTTATCGATTTCTTTTTCTATTGTAAACTTTATTTTAGGGTGAAGGCTATTAAGATGATTAAGTGTTAATTGTAAATCTAAATCGCTACCTGTAAAACACACTAGAATATCATCCACGTATCTGAACCAAAACTTTATGTTTTTCGCAAAATCAGTTTTTAAAAATTTTCTTCCAGATTAGACATAAAGATTTCGGCTAGCAGTGGACTTAACGGTGATCCCATAGCTAGTGGTAGGGGAGGCCAAAAGGGGATTTTGGGATTTACTACAGCGCGGCAGATTAATATACCGGAGGATACCTTAGACCCGGTTAAGTACCTCCACCAAATATGAGCCTCGTATACAGGGCTAATCATAAAAAACAATAATATATCCCAGAGGCGCCCTTACAGCCTTGCCACCCGTAGGCTATTTTATTTTCGCCGCCCCCAGCCTTGCCGCCCGTAGGCTATTTTATTTTCGCCGCCCATTTCCTCATCTTTCTCCGTCTGAAAAAAGTTTAAAAGAGCAAAAAAAAAAGGTCCTCACTTCGATTTTTGAAGAGCAAAAAAAAAAAAAAAAAAGGTCCTCCCTTCCATTTTTTGCCGCCCCCAAAATCCGCCGCCCTAGGCTTCAGCCTACTCAGCCTATTGACAAAGGCGCCACTGATATATCCATCAAAAATTTTCGAGCGCGGCAGATTAAGATAGGGTGAGTTAATTACATGCTAAACAGTCTATATTTGACTAATCTGATAATTTGAGAGTGACGTAAAGAAAACAGAGAGCTACAAAAAAACCGTCAGATTAGCATTTTCGAACGTGGCTATTATTTAATTTTATAGCAAATAATTTAGAGATCCCTAAAAATACATAATACGATAGCACCCGAACGATTTCCACAACCCTAAATAATAATAGTATTTTTTGACATATTTAAAAGTCTATAGCCGCTTCCCCCACCGATACACCGGTATACATTATGTAACATTTTTTTATTCTTATCATTTAAGCTTTGTAACCCAATAAGTCTCTATGACGCTCGAGTAAATCCCCATTTAGCATCGTGGGCTCCCCTACTATAGTCCGTCTGTCTGTTTATAGAATGTATTATTGGTTTTTGTGCTTCAAACGTCTCTTTTTATGGTTAAGGATGCATTTTTGAAATCATATGTTTAAAATGGAATTAGATATTAAAAGAGTTTATTATTATGAAGGTTAAAAACAACGAAATTTTAAAATTTCTTTAAGTTATCTCTCTTTCCTTGTCTAAGGATGCGTTCCAGTGACTAACTTTTTATAACAGATCAAGAGCGTCAAGCCCTGGAACGTGACGCTCAAAAAATTTCGTCACTGGAAAGCTACCATGAATACTCCAAATGTTTTGCCATTGATTCGGATATTAGATAAGATAAGCTTGAAGGTGGATTATACATCCTATACAACTGCATCCTGCTCGGAGGCGTTTTCGGATCATTTGGGTTCCTTTTCGTTTTACTGACATGGGTGTATATGAGGGGGCGGAAGGTTTGAACCCCCTCCTTCCTAGTATGAGGAAAAAGGAAAGTATGGAAAAATCCTTTGTTTCTTATTTTTTCAATGTGTACAGTTATGTCGACACCCTCCTCCCCTTATCATACGGGAAGAAGGAAAGAGAACATGTAATAGTTGGAAAATCAGTAAAAGTGCTTGTTTTTCGAAAGAGATGGTCGAATGGTTTGCGAAAGAAGGTTTTGATAACTAATTTTTTGGCAGCCAGACCCCCACCCCTTTTCATAAAAAGCTATATACAGGGTGTTCCTAAACAAATACGAAATATTTTAGAAGGTGATTCCTTGTCCAAAATAAAGGGTAGTTTGCTTTATAAACATGGGGTCAAAACTACAATACACTACACTACACTTTTGCCCTTGCCAAACAAAACTACTGATGATGCCAAACGGTTTATTATCGGAAAATGGCAAAACAATAATCTCTACTATAAATTAAGAAAAATACCTGAAAAAATATATATTTTATTAGTTTAAAAAGTCAGTAACCCTAATGTAAGTCAGTAAAATGTAATTTATTGGTTTAAAACTACAGTAACCGGAATTACTTAGTAGGTATTCATATCAATGTATAGTGGCCAAAGTATAGTTATAGCCAGAGTTTCTTTATGAGAAGGGGTTTAGACATAAGCAAGACCAGTGATAGCTTTTGTCAGGGACGTGAGGGTGTGAGAATTACGATTTCGGTTGGCAGTTCTGTTCAAAGTTGGTAGCATTATCAGCTGATGACAGTCGTGCCTTGTCGAAGCTTTGTTTGGTAAAAACTGTGGAAATTTGCCATTTTCATTTTGGTTGTATATTTTGCAAGGATTTCCAGTTGTTAATGTTTTTGGTTAGTTTAGAGACTTCACATATTATTGGTTCGGACTCGTTTTATTTTAGAGATTTTGATAGTGTTTAGTCGAATAGTTTTCAGTCATTCGTGTTTTTATATACATATGATATTGATGAGTGTCCGTTATTAATGGTACACAGAAAAACCACAGTTTTCTTATGCGAAAATACCCATTTAGGATTTAAACAAACATACCTATATCCAAAAGTTAATGATAAGGAAGATGGGGGTTGTTAAAGGGATATAAATATTTTTTATTCTTGCATTTCTATTATTTCTGATATGTTTTAAACATTTTAATAAAACTCGGTATCCAGGTGTTTTTAGCTATCAGCTATTATCTGAGCAGTTGTAATTATATCTAATACGATGTTATTGAAGGTACATACTTTCGGGTGCACTGAACAACTAAAACGTGAATACCTTAAAAACGGTTATTAAGACCGATTCTTACTAAGTATACCTTTTTTGTGCAGAAAGCATAGAGAAGCTTACTAGTTTACATAAATACAGATTAGTAACAAAAAATTGGGTAGTTTTTTGACAATTTTAAATAGTGTACCCATCGCCCTCTAGTTTACACACAAAAATTAATATTCGATCTGAAAAGCTAATGTTTAAAAACCCCGAGATACCGTTTTATTAAGATATTTAAAAACGGGGGAACAATTATCGAAATAAATTTACTTTTTCTTTTTACTATGACACCCCCGTATCTTCCTTATTATAAACTTTTGGATATTAGGTATGTTTGGTTAAATCTTAATATTTTGGCATAACGAATCTGTGGTTTTTCTTTGTACCATTCATTAGCGAATACCTTGTATACAAAGTTTTTAAAATGGTTTTTGACTTAGGAAACCATTGAAAATGTTTTGCTCTGTCAGGTACCTCATCGTCCTGTCGTCGCTTTAATACTTTTTAATTTTCAATATTGAAACCACATTTATGTATTTGTTTTAGGTTATGCCTATTAAAATAATCCAATAAATTTTATTTACAACATACATTTCTTTTCTGTTTTCTCCTTAATTCTACGCCACTGATCTGCCTAAAATCAAACATGGTCGAAAATGGCCCGACTTGACGTCACAGTGTAGTGTTGTAGTGTATTATAGTAGAGGACTAAAAACTTAAAATAAGTTAAAAACAAAAGTTTTGTTACCAAAACGCATTTACCTGAGTTATGTCACAAATGTCAAAAATTCAAAAAAGCTTTTATGGTTTTATTTATAAACAAATAAATTTAATTTTCACATATTTGGGTTTCTTGTTCTCTATACTTATTCGTACGAGTAGTATAAAAACTTCTTCGACAAGAATTAGCGTTTTAATAAAATGTTTCTAACTTCACGACCTTGAAAATAAGTGTAGCTGAGTTATGTCTAAACTAAAAAATTCAGTTACTAATTAGCTTTATACAATTGTGAATCTTTGCAAAAATCAAGGTCCCATTTTTAAACAGAAAACACATGGCTAGAACTAAAATACTATCTTTCCACCATTGTAAAAAAACAACACAATAATTTTTTACATTTAACAACAAAACCAAAATAACTAGTGGCGTAGCGTGCCTTGGAGGGAGCCCGTATCACAATGAGTTAGAGGGGCCCTAAATAAATTTTTTGGAAACCAAAAAAAAATTCCCCACTTTCCAAAAACATTGCTTACAAGCATTTGGGGGCCCCTATAGTCCGGAGGCCCCATATCATTGATACGGCGGTAGAACGCCCCTGAAAACAACCAAATAAATATATAAATCGTAGCAAACTAACGAAAACCTAAATTTATTTTAGGGTTATGTAAGATTTTTTAAATATTTTGGTAGAATTCGACACGTTTGGAGACCTCGCTTATTTTTAATTTGATCGACTTTAAGCGTGTTTTCTTGAAGCGAGAGTGCGAGTGAGGTCGAATGAAGTCGATTTATAGAATACTAGAGTCCCGCTGCTGAATCTTTGCCACTGATACCTAGTAAGTGAAGCTTAGTTCATAAGCTTGCGAAATACAAATTGCGAAACTTGTTCTGATTGGTCATTTTGTAACGATGTTTCATTACAAATTGATCAATCAGAACACGATTCGCAAATCGCATTTCGCAAGCTTATGAACTAGGCTCTGGTTACTGTAGTTTTAAACCAATAAAAAAACATTTTTTGTTGTAATAACTAGGGTTACTGACTTTTAAACTAACGAAATACATTTTTGTTAAGGTGTTTTTCTCAGTTTATAGTGAAAAGTATAGGCATTAGCTTAGAGCGGCCAAAAAAAACACTTTGGAAAAAATTGGTTCGAGGGTATAATCGATTTGCACCAGTTCAGTAAAAACCATTCTTTCCCAATTTACTTTTATTTTTACAAAAAATATGGTATATACTAAAGCTTAATTTATAAACTCGCGAAATGCGAATCCCGTTCTGATTGGTAATTTTCTAACGAAACATTCGAAAGTCGTTACAAATTCACCAATCAGAACACGTTTCGCAATTCGCAAGCTTATGAACTAAACTAAATACTAATACTAATATTAAATTTTGATTTATAAACTCGGCCTAACTTAGTGGCCTGATGGAATTTCACAACAAAATAACCATATTAACTTTTTAAAAATCTAAGCCAATCTGCGATAACATAATTCTGGTGTCTTTATTTCTTTTTAAGTTGTTTGCAATCAAAATGGGTCAAAATATGGATGGTAAGTCTGTATTTAAATTTGTAAATTGTAAGTTCACTGAGTGATGCCTGAATGGTTCAATCCAAGGTATTTAGAGACAAAGTGAGCACTGTCTTAATGCTACATTTACAACCAATTCTGAAATTTCAAATTGTTATTTAAACAATTGGTGTATTCCTTTTAGCTTTTAGAACCGTTCTTCATAACCGATCAAAACAGTTTTAAAAGGAACACCAAAAAACAGTGGGATTTGCCCGTTGACATGACATTTATAAGATTTGACAGATTTGTTGTTCTTTATTTGGTTTATGTTTTAGTCATTCGTGGTTTATATAAATTTTTTCGGGTTAATTATTTAACCACAGTAAATTATTATAGATATTTATTAAATATATCCAAGTATTTTTACTATTTGCCTTTTGGCATATGTCATTAGTGTCAGAACACTTCATGCACCTCCTTCGATGATGGTGCATGAGAGGCAAAGGGAGAGGTAATAGAAGGGTTCTGCAGAACAACTCCACTATAAAAGGAATACTTACGGTGTCGTTCTGGGCGGTTCTAAAGCATAAAAGGAATACACCAATTTGGTTAAACTTCACTTGTCAAATCCAAATTTGACAAATGAAGTTTAACCAATTGTTTAAATGTCAATTTGAAATTTCAGAATTGGTTGTAAATTGGTGTATTCCTTTTATGCTCCAGAACTGCCCGGAACGAGACCAAGAATGTTCCTTTTACAATTTTTTGACATTTTTTTATGTTATAGAATCGTTCTTGACATTATTGACAGTTCAGAGAACGGTTCTACAAGGTAAAAGGAATACACTGAATGTAGACTAAAACTTCACTTATCAAATTTGTATCTGACAAGTGAAGTTTAACCAATTGTTTAAATGTCAATTTGAAATTTTTAAATTGGGTACGTTCATCCGACATCAGCAGCTTTTTGTAAGCACAAAGCGATTCAGCGGAAAAACGACCCAGCAGTTGGCAAGTCTCTGAACGCTTCGCTTATTAGTTCGAAATTTCAGTTTAAAATATAACCAAAATTTGACAGATGACTAACAGAACTTCCCAAAGGTTGACATTTGCGCAAGCCCAAATAAATGCTGAGTTTGGTTAGCATAAATAAAGACCGCTTTGTAAAATGGACATCTGCTGAGTTCAAGCAGCTTGTCATCCGGTCGGGTGAACGCGACCGCTTACCAAGCAACTCAGCCGCTGACGTCGGCTGAACGTACCCAATGGTTGTAAATTAGTGTATTCCTTTTACCTTGTAGAACCGTTCTCTAAACTGTCAATAGTGTCAGGAACGGTTCTACAACATGAAAAAAATGTCAAAAAATTGTAAAAGGAACACTTATGGTGTCGTTCTGGGCGGTTCTGGAGCATAAAAGGAATACAGCCAATGTACACTAAAACCTTGCACTAAAACACCTTGGCTTCAAACGATTTCAATTTGTCGGATAAATATTCGATATAAATATTTCCCCGTGAAGGTTATGCAACGCGAACTCATTAAACATTTGACATTTGACATTCTTACATTTTTGGAGTGGTCGAAGTTTTTGTTAGCCGTAGATGAACTGTGCTTAATTTTCTGCCAAAATATTTAAATAATCTTAAAAATGAACAATTCAAAGGTAATTATTTGAACCTGTAAATCATTGCCAATTTATATTTTTATGTATTAATTAAGTAGATAATATCAGAAAGCAATAAAACAATTTTTTTAGTTCCGTTTTTTTTTACGTAATCGTCGGTATAGGTGTGAGTTTTGGTATTTGAAAATAAAATTTCTTTATTACCAATCTAAGAGGTAATAGGAATCCAAGGGATAATGTTAGTAATTTCCAATTAAAATGAGTTTAATAAAAATTTGAACTATCCACTAGGGAACTAGGGGAAGAGTTGCTTCAAAGGGAATAAAATTACATTTTGTTTTTAAAGTAGTGCAACAAGACTTATTACAGATGTATTGAGCTAAAGTCTATAAATGTTCTATTATATAATTAGTAAAGTTTTATTTGCAAAACAAAATTATACAAGATTTGCCTATACAAGACAAATAAATACTGCAATACTAAAAACAAAAACAACTCAGGAATCCCGAGTCAGGATTACCTAAGCCATTTTTTGTTGTTAATACGGTTCAAAACATTTTAAAACCATTACATTTTCTTGCTAAACAGTGACGTCATATACGTCGAGTATTTAACCGTCTTTGAATACATCTCGAACAATCATCAATTTTAGGCGTTCAACCAATTATAATCGCGGTAATTATTGGTGACAACTTTGATAATACATTGTTTAAACGTCAACATAACCGATTGGTAAATACCATTTTAGAATTGGTTCTTTGCCTAAAATTGATGAATGGTTTAAAAAAACAATATCGTTATCCTTGTCGGGCAGGCATATGCATTAAACTCATTAAAAACTTTGTTTCGGTCATTTTTTGTGAACTTAACATGAATGTCAATGGCAAGTGAAAAAATTTTATATCTGGTGTAAACTAAAGTAATTACATATTAACATACATATTAATTTAGTTGCAAATATCTGTATTTAACTACATAATTATTATTTTAAATGTTTCTAAGAATGAGGTACATTATTTTATGAAGTATAATTAGAAAGTTGGATTAAGTAACATTTTTACACTTTAGGACTTTCAACGTCACTGAGCTTTCTTCAACTTTTCGTTTTAAATAGAAACTGGATATATCAATAATAAATTAAAAAATGCTGATCCGTCTAGAGCTTTGGTGGAATCCCTGCTACGATACGGAATAATTGTGTGGGGAGGTCTGTACCAAAACTCTCTATATCCTCCTAAAATAATTCAAAATTATATTCTAAAAATCATTTACAAAAGATATTCTATGCAATTATTATATTCTGCAGAAATCCTTAATGCTCGATTCCTTTTTGTTTATTTTGTATGTATTTTTGTTCATAAAAATTCTAAATTAAAAAAATTTATTAACCATCATCATAAAACAAGATCCAAAACCACGAAAAAACTATCAATTTCTAGTAGCAATACCAATATTAATATTACATCAATTAACTATCTAGCATCAAAAATTTATAACCAAATTCCAAAAGAAATAAAAAAAACTGTGAATATAAAAAAGTTTGGTCATTTCTGTAAAGAATTTATTTCAACAAACTCTCAAAAATTTGATTTATTATTTTAAATGTTATTGTGATATTACTTATGACTGATTAAACTAAGGATTGGAGTGTGCACATACAGGAGTTCAGTCTCCTAGGTGCATAGTATTATCATTAATGTGCAATAAATTATTATTATTTAGAATTATATTGTTATAACATGTATATGTAAAAACTAAACCAACTAAACAAACTAAAAAAACTAACCAAAATACTATAATATTATTATTATTATCACAAATTATTTGATCTCATCACCTTTTGGAAAAAAGTAATGTTTTATCTATTTATCAAAGTCCAACTATTTATAGGTATAAAAACTTATAAATTCAAATTTTATTATTTGTATCAGGTCCACCGATTTATTCTGTGTTCATGACTCTGAGACAAAACTTTTTTAACTTGTCTTTATTCCAAATATTACATCTTGTAAAACTGTCAAAAATATAACACCCAAAACTTTGATTTGGTTTGGTCATTGTTACAATAAAATCCTTTTTTTTCCATTAGTCAAAGAGAAGGTAATATAGACTTATGGCAGCACATTTTAGCAAAATTAGACTTTCATCTAGCATAAAATCTACCCAAAGAGGATAATAATAATAATAATAATATAATAAAATTGATGTAATTTTAAAAGCATGTAAATTGGTAAAAATATCTTCTTAAAAAAAAGTACCTCTCAAAACTACTATTCATCAAAAATACTTTTTTATTAAAAATGAATATATGTATACAAATTTTTTGACAAGCTGATATCAAAATAGGCCAATTTAGTTAAAAAAATGTGGTCATTTTACTGGTGAAGCAGTTTTTTTTATAATTATACAGGCTGATTCTTAACCTATATGCATAAACTTCAATGATCTGAAAAATAAATATGGATGAATGCAGCGAAAATCACAATAACCCCTACGTGGGCACCGCGCAGTACACTTGTGGGCATGCGCAATAAACATTTACTGACTAGCCGAAAACAAACAACAGGACCGGGTTTAACATTGTGTATATGATTCATTTATAAAGAAAATATACCAAGTACTTTTGGGGTATACATATTTAAATATTTTATTTTAAGTCTGTATTCGTCTTTCATAGCAGTCCCTAAAAAGTAAACCGGTTTTATATTGGGGACTATTTTTTGTTGTATATTTTTTATTTTTCATTCGTATCGCCGATTTTATTAAGATTTAGCAAACGAGAGTGCTTAGAAGCACTGATCTCAATTTAAATTCCACTTTATTACTAAAACACCTTCTTTTTGATTCATGAGGACCCACTTTTACTTAACCTCAAACCTGCACGCTATTTTATGTATTATTATCTTCCTTCTTAACACTACCTTGACACAACAAAACTGAATAGTTGGTATTTTATTATAAAAGCAATTAGATTTGGTGTAACTTGTTTGAGGAATAAATCTCAATTCATAAACTGATATTTCGTTACCCAATTATTGATTTAATTTGCCTACAAATGCCAACTTGAAATAAACTTGATAATGTAATAATCTTAAACTAGGCTTAAAGCGCAATGGAATCGCTTGGACTATTTAATTTTATTCAAAACATTCCACAGAAAGATACCTATGTTCCTTTTTTAACATACGAGCAATAAGCAATCTACAAGATATTATATGGTATAAATCGTCCTCAATATCACAAAGCGGCGTATCTTTATGTTTAAATTTCACGAGGGTCCTTTTAGGTATTTTTGTACTACTCTTTTTTAGTAAAATGAAATAGGCTTAGTATTATATTTCTATAACTTTTAAAGTTATCAAAATCTAACATATGCCAATTTGTAATATTAAGAAGCAACTTTTTTAAGCAATTACATCAGCTCTAGTCAATTTTCCTACTTTTTGAGATACGCCACATCGTGATATTGCCGACGAAATTGTTTATGGCTACGTGTTATAACTTGAAAATATGTCAAATTATTTTAATTAAACTGCCATATTTTATTTTGTGTAATTATAAATGCATTAGTCCAATGCTAATACAGGGTGTCCGACTATATTTTAACCCATTTTCACCGCGAATAATTTTAAAAGAAATTAAATTATCAAAATGCGGTTTTCGCGAAAAGCCTTAGATTTTTTTAAGTTTCTTTTTATATCCTTGCCATTTGGTTGTGACATTTATTTCTTACGAAAACGGTCAATTTTCGTATATAGGGCAAGTTTGTTATTTTAAATGGAACCCCATATATATTTTTCTATAATCCTTAAATACAATTTTTCCCGCTAAAAAAATTTGCTACTTACTCATTATTTAATTTTGGTTATGCAAAACTTAAATTAAATAAAAGTCTAAAAACACCAAGAATTACTCACAACGCACAAATAAAACACCAAATACCAAATAACTATACCTGATAATGGTCGACCGTAGATGGGAGATTGGGTTTGGTCGGTCGACGGCGTCAATTTTACCTGGATTTTACGATCGGGAAATCCCAAATTATAAATTAAATTAGGATGAGTGTGACCCTGTCACCGCATAGGTAAACGTTTTCAGTGTTGCAACCACTATATTTATTAAAATACTGCTAATTTTGTCAATGTTGCCAACACTATATTGGGTTTTAAATAAAAATGCTAACCTTTATAACAACTGCGCATGTGCAAGGTGTACAGCAATTCTCCCAGTGTGGGGTAAAAAATTCTTGCGCAGGTCTATTGAACATATATGGGGATCATATTCTATTAGCAATCCTTTTAATTTTTAGATCATTGATAAACTTGGGAAATTATTTGTAAGGTCAAACAATTACTAAAATGAAAAAAAAGTAAGTAAAATGTTTTTAGTTAAGGAGATAAGTAATTATTTAAAAGGCATTTTATTAAATTTTAAATAATTATTAGTTATTTCCCTAACTATAGACATTTACCATTTTTTTTTAATTTTCATTTTGTTTGTCCTTGGCCATAATTTCCCAAGTTTATGCGTCTAGGTTTAAAATTGCCCTGTATATTGTAAAACACACCTCTTCTGCTCTGCAGCCATCCAAAATTGTATAAAAACATTCGATTAATTTAAACATATATATATATATATATATATATATATATATATATATATATATATACATTTTCAAACTTGTTGTTTTTGTGTCAAATTATATAAAAATATAAAATATTCTTTTAGAACTGTTTGTCATGATCTATTTTTTAGGTATATTTTTGTACTATAGTGTATGAAACAGATCTATGTTTTCCTAACTATTATGTTTTCTCTTATAGAAAATCCTTTCTCTTGCCCAGCAAGTCTACAAACAAGGAACTCGCAGTGCTACAACTGAAGCATTCCCAAAAAGTTATGGTAGATTTAAGGCTGTGCAAGCCAAATTTGAGGTAAGAGTACATGTTTTAAAAAAACAGTAGATAATGTACTGATATTTGAGAAACTTTGTTGGTAACCTTAACCAGTTTTCACTCATGTTTTAAAACATAAAAGATTTTTTTAACAGTCACCAGGTTTAAAATTATTTTTATCATCTCAGACTTTGACAACCTGTAGTCATGTTTAGAAGGTATTGTTTTACCATATGACCCCAGTTTCTATTACCAGTTCTTTGAATATTTGTTTTATAGTTTTGATTACTTTATTAGATGCAAGAAACCATGCATAAGAGTTAGCAAGCAGAGTTTTGATGCTGCTTACCAGAATGTTTTCTTTGAGGTGTTAAATTCTATTTATGACAACCCACTAAGTCTGAGTTGTCATAAATAAATGAAGTTTAAGTGCTAGGTATGGTGGGTGTCGGGTTATGAGATATTTAATCAGTTTTATCCCTCACTTCATTAATGTTTTAGGCAATACTGTAGTGCCACCATGGTCGTTAATTAAATAACTACTAACTACTACCTTTGAAACCATTCCAACTGGTGCTTTGCAATTTAGCAATCTGAACCATTCTGTGTATTATGTTATGCTACCCTTTTATTGTTGTAACAATTAAGCATGTGTTCATTAGGTAATCACTATTATTAGACAGTTCAAGCAAGACCAAAGGAAGTTGACATACAGGGTGGCCCAATTGTCCAAGAAAGTTCAATATGTTCTCTGTTGTTTATTGAGATATGACAAAAAGTTTTATATAAAAGTTGTATGGTTTTTAAATGTGCATGTGCCAAAAATATTTGGCAACATCGCCACGAGTGTCAAGGGATTAAAATTTAAAAAAAAACTAACTTCTTAGCCGTAACTTTTTTTGGGACACTTTGTATACATCAAAATATATTTGGTATATGCACGCCTAAAAACTCTACTACTTTTATAAAAAATCTTTTTGTCATATCTCGTTAAAAAACAGTAATATTCGACTTTCTTGGACACTCTGTATGTGATCGTACGTAAACGCAGATATACAGGGTGTTTTAAAAAACATGGACCATCGCTTGTGGGGTAATTATTTACTAAAAATAATAAAAAATAAAGTCCTATGCACATGGGTCCGGAAACGCATGGTTTCTGATATATAGGGAGTTAATGTTTCAATTTTTTTAAAATGACTTAAAAACCACTTAACCGATTTTAATGAAACTTGGAAATTAAGTGCATAGTTTTAAGTAAAAATCTGCTTACAGCTGCAGCAGAGGCGTGCGTACAGGTTAACTGTAAAAATGTATTTAGAGAAAAATTATGTGCCCCACTGACTTTTGCCAATTTTGATGCACCAATTATGAAGCTTATTACATAAGCCACAAAAGTTACCTCTTGGTATTTTTTCGTTTAGGGTTTCCTTTAGCAGATATGGTTAGTTTTATAAAAATGTGCAAAGTACCCATTCGGCGGCGTAATGAAAAAAGACACAATGATTATTTAAAACTCTTGTTTTTGTACAATGCACAATTGACTTAAAGCTAAAGAAAATGTTGAAAGTAACCACCAGTTTTTAAGTCATTTAAAAAAAATTGAAACTTTAACTCCCTGTATATCGGCAACCATGCGTTTCCGGACCCAAGAGCATAGGCCTTTTTTTTATAATTTTTTAGTAAAGAATTACCCAACGAGCGATGGTCCATGTTTTTGAAACACCCTGTATACATTACATTGTTCCTACTCCATATGGTTGAAATAGAGGTAAAGCAAGACGGCAGACGAAGACGACTGACGACTTATCCTTATTTTTTTGTTTTTTTTTGTAAATGGTGTCATAGCATGTATAACCTTATCTATCTGTTTATTTCTTAAAATCAAAACCAAAAAATTTGCTAGATTAGATTAGATTAGATTAGATTAGGAGGTGGATTGCATATCCTCTAGCACTGCAACCTGCTCAGGTTTATTGTGTGTCCTCCGTCCAAAAATTTGCTATTGGCATTTAATTGTTTCTGTTTGGTTCAATAGGTTGAAATGTTGGGCTCGTTAAGTTGCGTCGGACGTATCTCCCTACGACAAGAAATTGTGTAATGCTCATGCACAGCTGCATTATCAATAAAGATTGTCTATGCAATATTCCAATACCTATGTTAAATACTCTATACAATTAATTCCCTATAACGTAGAAGACATTTTTTCCATGACGAGAAAAAATTTGACATTTTATCTCTGATGATAGGTTAAAGTGTGACTTTTCATAAAATTACTTTTTCCTGTGGGAAAAAAGTAAGTATTTTTTCACGGACAAACATACACGTAATTTAAGGTAGATATTTAATTTTATACCATATTAATATAAAAACTTAAATTTCCTTTATATCCAAAGTACAATCAGATATCTTTTAACTTTATTGCATTTAAAATAACTACTAAACAAGGACTTATAGTTCTAACTTATAAATTTATATATGTCAATTCAAAAAATAAATTGACAGATATTTAATAACTTCTTTATACGTTTCTATAGTAATGCAAGGACTAATTGTTGTTTCAAATAAATACAACAGCCGACTAGTCTAAAACTTTAAATTTTACATAATTTTCTTACTTTAATATATTTAAATAATATGTTTTTATAACATTAAGTCGTCGTTTTTCTCGTCAAAGAAAAAAATAGTGTATTATACACAGGAAAAATTTTAGATTTTAGTTCTTTGTTTATTGTCTCCCTTCGCTTCGCGTCGGGAGACAATACAACCTCAAGCTGAAACCTAGAACTTTTTTTGTATAATAAATAACTATTCTTATTCCTAGAAAATGCGAAACTACAGAGCATGGTATCTTAAGTGATAAAACTATAGATTACAACAATCACCAAGGAGATTAGGTACCTACTTGATATTGTTCTTTTTATATCTAAAGCTGTCGGTATTACTGCTGTAGATTTACTTTTTTTTAAATCCTTTCATATACAGTGTGTCCCAGAATACGTGTTACAAAAGTGCAAATGGATTTGTTGTAGAGATTTAAATTTCATGTTAAAATTTATAGTTAAGGAATTAAAGAAAATATAAAATATTTTTGTCAATTTTTTACATTATGCGTTAACAGTTTTTAAAATATTTGGCGTAAGGCACCAAATTAAAAAAATACCCTTAATTATTAGATTTTTATTTAAGTTGTAATGGGTAATGTAAAAAATTGACAATTGTATTTTTTTACTCTCATGCTTTATTTTCAAATTTTGACATAAAATTCAATTTTCGACAACCTTTACTTATACAGTTTTGTTTTATTTTTAAAAAATAATATTAGTTAGTTTCTGGGTATTATTAATATTATTAGGTATAACTCGTCATGTATAATACCAATTAAATTAAAATTTTGTATTAATTTGTTTTTGCTAACACCTATCCTAAGCCATACTGTATATTTAAACTTCTGTTTTTTATTTGTTTCCTTAGGTTAATCTTTTTACCTTCTTATTTTTACAGATTCCAGATGAAACTCCAATCCATATTAAAGGAGGTCTTAGTGACAAATTGCTTGTAAGAACCACCTGGGCCCTCTGTATTCTAGGAACAGCAGCAGGTTTACAAGTATTTTACAAACTTGCCCTTGGACGTGCAGACTAATTTAATTAAATTAATAAAGTAGTGTCTAATAGATTCATGTAAATTGTTCCAATAAAATATTTTATAGTTTAAGTTCTACTGGAAGCGTTGTAATTTACCTTTGTGAATGAACATTATAATACAAGGTGAGTAAAACCCTTTTAAATTATAAGACATTCATCCTACAAACTGGCAATCTCTTAGTTAATACTTTTTTCTGATCAGACGGAAATCTACATATGTTTAATACCTTGGGTACATTCAGGAGTACTCAGCCGCTTTACCGCTGAGTAAGCGGCGTGTCAAAATTGTCAAAGTAAAGCTATTTTATTGGCTTAATTTTACCCATTTGACACTTGTGAAACTAAGCGGTAAAGTGGCTGAGTACTCCTGAATGCGCCCATTATCTCCAAAATGCATTATTGCTGTAGGTAGAAGGCGTTGCTAGGTAATATACTTTTCCAAATGCTCACCTGTCCTATAGTTACAACAAAAATACATAACAATGTGATACCAAAGTGACATATTATACTTATATTATATGATTTTATATTTATATAAAAAATATAAACTTAAAAATTGATATTATTTACAACCATGTATGTAATGTTAACATTTCCGACTTTTTAAGAGTTTAAAAGTGTCACTTTTCTGACTTTTAGTTTCGGCCCACGGAAGGAGAGTAAAAAAACCCTAGGAACAAACGTCAAATTAAAAAGTTTGCCAACTTGACATTTTTTCTGCTATTTTAGACTTCTCTGTGACACCCTTACACGCGATAAATGTTTGGTAGCGTACAGTGGCGGCTGGTCATATGAATCAAGTGAAGCACTGATTCACCTAAAATTCTCGTATAATACTTACATATTTCTACAATGTCTTCAATTTACTTTTACTTAAAAAGAAAAAAGTTTTATTTTCCCTCGGTTAGAATTAAATATCAAATAATCAAATTACGACATTTTAAGTTTCATCAATTTATTCCAATCGACTCAATCACTTGAGCCGCGCGCCGCCGATATTCCGATAAAGAGAGCGACCAGAGACGAGCGAGGCTGTACTAACAGGTGCTCGACAACGCCGCGCGCCGACGACCGAAATAGAAGCACATCCCAGAAGTGTGGAAAACGATTCTCAATTTCGCTGCTGCAGGCCGCTTGTTTACGGCGGTTGCCATGGAAACGACACGTATGGTTAAGACTGAAATGCGAACCAGTGCACCGCGATTCATTGTGATTCAGTTTAGTAGTAAGGCGCTTTAGAACGTGAAAAATCGACAAAATAAGGACGACGCGCGTGGATTTTTCGCGGCTAAATATTATTATTTTATTATTATTAATAACAGTATAGATTATAATGGATTCGTTTCCAATTTATGACGCAGTGTGTGTTTTGCTGGAAACACCTTTTTCAAGGTGGAATGAAAATGACCGAAAACCAGCGGGGGGCATGAATTTATTAAATGTGATTCACCAACTTTAGAGGTCACGAGCCGCCACTGGTGGCGTAATTATTCGACGAATTTAAAATCATTTACATGGGTTGACACATTTTGAATAAAAAATAAATAAAGAAATTCAAAGTCAAAGTCAAAAATTGCTTTATTGTCTTATAAGAACAGGGTTCTTGTTGACAAAGCCATATATAAAAAGGTAACTAATAAGCAAGCACAAAGTATTAATTAAACTAAAATAAAAAAGTAGATATAACAAAAAAAAACACAATAGCCTAAGTACAGAATATATTGCATCAAATTCAAGATAAAAAACAGCTAAAAAAAAACTGGACAAAAACAATTTAATACTAATAATAATATATTACCAAAATTTTACAAGTTATACATGTGTTTATTATTCTACACTATTAAAAATATTCTAAATTATTGTTTGAGTACCTAGATGTATTGAAGCATCTGTATGTACTCATGAGTAATAGTTAGCTTATATTGCCAATATATACATATAATACTTATAATCTATAGTTATCACAAGGGTATTACAACCCGACAAAAAAAAGAAAAACAAATAAAAACGTAATACCAGTCACTACATCACAACAGAGGATAGCCAACAGATAGGGTCCTACCACAATCTGCAAAAAGTATCAAGATTTTCATAGATATATTTCTTACTTAACTTATTAAATCGTTTTTTATTTTTTATTTCTTTTAATTGTTTTGGTAGTAGATTATAAAATTTGGGTGCTAAGTAGTCTATGAATTTTAAGTTTATGGTTCTGTTACTCACTGGCAATGTTAAATTATTATTTGTATTTTGTCTAGTTAAATGGGTGTGCGTAATGTGATTCTGTATTGTTTTTCTTGAGTTTATAAAAGCACATACGGAGTGTATATAAAGAAGTTTTAAATTGCCAACTTCTGTACTATAGAGTAGATTTGTGGAATAAAGTCTATTTTTTTATATGCAACTTTCAAGATATAATTTTGTATAGTGCCTAGTGGCTGTATATTTCTCTGGTAGGCTCCACCCCAAATAATTATACCGTATCTAATTAAGGATTCCACCAAAGCTTTGTACACTTGAATAATTAGTTTTCTATCAAGAAATTCTCGCAGAATATAGAATTTATGTATAAGTTTACGTATTCTTGTCGTTAGATATTCAATGTGTTCAGTCCATTTGCGGTGTTGATCCACTATAATACCCAGGTATTTTGTTGTTTTTACCGAGCAGATTTTAGAATTTAGGTCATTGTCTATTATGAGTTTATCAAATGTGGGTCTATTTGAATTTGTTATAGAAAATGCGATATAGTTTGTCTTTTTATATTAAGGGAAAGTTTAAATGTATCTAACCAATTTTTTACCTCTTGAAAGCCATTTATAGCTTTAATTTTTACATTATCCCAACTTGTATCTGCAAAAACAAGAGCTGAGCGTTTGTATCATCTGCGTATAATATTATTTTGCCGTTAATTTTTAGGGAAAGCAATGAGTATATGTAAGTTGATAATGACAATTAAAATAATATCCAACTAAATTTATACCAATGCCTGTGCAATAAATAAACAGTTACATCCGCATAAAATATAATATATATTGTAACTGATATAACAGAAAATGTAAAAACAAAATAGAATCAAAAGTAATAGGAAAAAAAACACAGGCATTATGTCCCAAGACAGTTTAAATTGTTTTTATCACTGCCAGAGCTATCAGCAAAATAAATTAAACATACTAAATTAAAAACCTAATAAAAAACATGCTACAACTAAATAAAATTTACAATGTTAAAAAAATTAAAATTGTAAAATTTGTCCAGATGATTGTAGGCTTTAGGTTCTAGTAACTTTTTGACCGATTTCCTAAATTTTTTAAATACATCAATACGTCTTAACTCAACAGGCAGGTGATTATACATTTTAAGACCTTCATAAATAAGGGAATTTTTGGTTAGTGATGTCTTTGGTATTGGTAAGGGCACATTTAAATGTTCCACTCTGCGTGTATTGTAAATATAAGTGTGGGGATGAGTTCTAACTTTTATATGTATTCAAGATACCGTCTCTAAAATAAAAATAGATGTCAAAGTTAAAATTTTTCCTTAATAAATAAAGGTCTGCAATGATCCCTTACTCTTGCCTTAGAGATGCATCTTATAAGCTCTCTTTTGTAACACAAAAACCGAATTAAACAATTGTTGACTACAAATGCCCCAAAATGCAATTCCGTATCTTAATAAGGGAGTAGTAGGTATTTTTAGCCATTGATGATCCCAGTTCATTAGACCCTATTCTGACAGCATAGCATCCGGCATATTATTCTTTAAATCATTGATCCGGAAGCCAACTTTTGGTTGAGCTATAAAATATGATCCTGAAATTTTAACTTTTCATCAATGTGCAGTCCCAAGAATTTTCTATGTCTTTTGGTTTCAATTGGATTATTATTCAACTTAATAACATTCAAAGAACACTTAAACGTCAATAAACAGGTATTATCTACATTAAAACAGAGTCGGTTAGCGTCACACCATTCTTTCACCCTAATAATAATTAAATAGAAATTTAAAAAAATTATTGTAAATAAAATAGTATACAAACCTCGGCGAAAAGTTTCTGTTTGTCTTGAGAAATGGTTCACCTTGGCGCACCGCGCCTCTTTAAACCATCCTTTTCTATTGACAGTAATGAAACACCTCGCTATGTAATGTACTATTATAATAATATGCTACCTAAAACAAAAATTAAAAAATTATTTTGATCGGAGAAAAAATAGTATGTGCAACTTGCAGGCAGAGTTGGGTCGTATTTGAATTCTCAGTATTCCGAATAGAATGTAGAATACATTTTGCCGGTATTCGAATAGTATTCGAATACATTTGTGTGTTTGGTATTCGGTATTCGGCAGAATATTTTTTTGGTTAGTATTCGGGATTCTGTATTTGAATACTTTTTAAATATTTGACGAATACTTTTTTGAGTATTCGAATATCGGCATTCCGAGTATTCGAATACCGGAATGTGTAAGCAGAATTCGAATACCCAAATTGTCAAAAAGTAGGGAAAAATGAAGTGTAAACCTTTTATTTTTTATTATATCGGTTTTCTTCTTTTTTAGTATTCGAATCTTTTTTCCAGTATTCAAATACCGATTCCGGGTATTCGTGAGTACCGAGTAGTCTAATACTTTTTCATTCGAGTATTCAGATATTCGGTATTCGAATACTTTCTTTTCCGGTATTCGTATTCGAATGCCGATTTTGAGTATTCGACCCAACTCTGCTTGCAGGTAAGGGATATTTTTCGTACATGCTACCAACGATTCATTTCACAATTGTAAATAGATTTTTGGTACTACACAATATACCATTGTTTGTAAATTGAAAAATATTTTTGCAAAACATTTAGGCATAAACCAAAAATAAACGAATTATAAAATTTTAGAGCAAATTAAATTAATTACGGAGAACTTGCAGAAAATTTAAACCCCAAAATAAAATGATCAAAGACATGAAACAAGAACAAAAGAATCTAAAATTGTGTAGCGTGTACTATAAAAAAATTATGATTATTATTTTTTTAAATGTAGTTTTATTTTTAAGTTCTTACAAAAAAAATGATCAAGAAGTTGTTTTAACTAGATGTTGTGAGTTTTCTTTATTGGAAAAAATGTTTATTTTTGATGTTGACTAGGTACACAAAGTAGAAATTCAGGTATTTTAATAAGATTAAATTAATCAAAATAATAAGCTATCTTACTATAAAGTATCTTTTTCAAACTGGATTATTAAGTTATGTTTGAAATGTTTTAAGTAAAAAAAAAACTTTTATATAATTCATGTAGCTACTAAAATATGTCAAAATGGTGAATATTGTAAAGAATACTGTTTGTTTCAAATTATACGCCATTTAATGACTTAATAGAAGCCATTAATTCTGTTTCTTTACTAAACCGTGTAAAAAACAAAATGAATTCAAGTTTTTTAGCTTGTGAGATTGTAAAAACTAGTGTTTTACAAAAATATAGCACACCTTATAACAGTAAGGACTTAGACACGATACTAAGCGTCAGCGTCAGTGGCCAGCGTTGAGCGCAAAATGTATTATAAGAGCGCTGCCTTTAACACGTTCGCTACTAAGCGGCTCATATATGAGCCAGTACAATTTTTAAAATAGACCGCCGGCTCAAATGGTAGCCGGCTACATTATAATACTAAATGCGAGTTTAAAAATTCGGGGTTTCCTGTAGAGGTTTTGTTTTAAAACACGGTCTGTGTAATGCTTCGGCTCGTATGTGTGTCAGATGGTCTGGGTGTAGCATTTAGTATAAGTATAATATTTATTTTAGTTCATTTTTTGGATATTTAAAATATATTTTTGTTTAGTTTTTTTATGTCAAAGATATCATAGAAGAAATTTTTTTTAGCTATTTTTTTTAGATATTTAGAAAAAAATTATGTAGTCTTTTGCCAAAAATTTTGTACAAGAAATATAATTTTTTTTTAGATTTTAGTTTAGTTTTTTAGATTCTTAAAATTATTTTCTTTTTATTAACGATTTTTGATATCAAAAATGTACCTATATACTGTTAGTAAATACCTATATCTAGTAAAAGTAACTTTTATTTACGACTCGCGTATGTGAGCCAGGTCTATTTAAAAAAAAATGTAATAAAATGGACCACCGACTCATATATGAGTCGGGTTAAATAAACACTCAAATATGTTGAATTCCAACACTACAACTAATTAGCACTTCAATAAACATCAAAATAAAGTAATTTTACAAAAAATAATAAAGTGGTTTATGGGGTCGAAACACAAAATGACCCTCGGTAGCGAACGTGTTAATCTTTATGCGAAAATAAAAGAACTTGGTTTTTAAATCAGCCGCTCAACGCTGACGCTGGTTATCGTGCCCGAGGCCTAACACAAATAGTGTGACAAATTTTTAAAATAGACAAGTTATTTATCTGCTAAAAACAATGTTTTGATCTTAAATTACCAATACTCTAAATAATGGTATAAGTATGAAGTTTTTTTTTATCTTCGGACATTTCATGAAGGCTGAAAGCCTAAATACTGATGTACCGTGCGTGTCTTAAGCGATGTGACGCGAAGTAAGAGGAACTTTGTTAACCAAGGACTTAAAGCAACGAACTTAAAGACTTCAAGATTTGGAGAAGAAGGAAATACCTCCGCTGGCAGCAGGTTCCACATTCTAGAAGTACTTAGTAAAAGAGTGAGGTTTACTAATGGAGCCTTGAACAGATTTGGAGCTCTTTAATATCTTTAAATAAGACTCTAACAAGCTTTAATATACAGGGTGGGCCAAACAGTGACGTCCAAACTTTAAGGGCTAATTCTACACTAAAAATATGAAACTTCATATAAGAATTTGTCCTAAACGTACGACGTCTTACTTTTTGATCTACAGGATGTTAAAAATAAAAAAAAGTTTTTTTTTATAATAACTACCAATTGATATATATATACACCAAAATACATTTTTTGGCATACAAGATAAACTTAATTATTACCAGTGTCGTCCATGAGGAGTTTAAGGTTAATATGTTTTAATAAAAAATGGTACGCCACTATATTTTCCTAAAATAAAATTATTTTTTAAAATTCCTATTAAGTCTGGAACAAATTTAATCTCTTGACTTTTTTCATTTAATGCACGGTTTTTGCATAATCAAATAAAAGCCATTTCTCGGCATGGCCAAATCCCTATCGAATTAACGAATAAAATATCGAAGGTAATTTTTCACTGTAGAATTTGATATTATCCATACAAAATGACCGTGCCGAGTAATGGTTTTTATTTATTTACGCGAAAATCGTGCATCAAAAAAAGTCAAGAGATTAGATTTGTTCCAAACCTAATGGGAATTTTAATAAGTATTTTTATTTTAGAAAAATGCGTGGCGTACCATTTTTTTATTAAAAATAATAACCTTAAACCCCTCATGGACGACACTGGTAATAATGAATTTTTTCTTGTATGCCAAAAAATTTGTTTTGGTGCATAAAAGGCGTCCCCCAAATTTTTTAAAAATATCTCAATTGGTGTATGTTATTATAAAAAAACAATATTTTTTTAAAAACACCCCGTAGTTCGGAAACCTAAGACATTTAGGACAAATTTTTATAAGAAGTTTTTTCATATTTTTTAGTGTAGAGTTAGCCCTCAAAGTTTGGACGTCACTGTTTGACCCACCCTGTATACAGCGTGTTTACTTAAGTTCACACCATATAAAAAAGCATTTTATTATTTACTTTATGAAAAAAGTTATTTATATAAAGTTCTGCATGGTCTAAAACGCCAAATTTTTAGATAATAATTTTTTTTGCGGTATACGAGGTATGTCCAAAAATATGACTTTTGCTCAAGAAGAAAGTACCTTTATTTTTCATATTATTGAAAGTTTTATAAAGAAAAGATGTTAAGAATTTAAAATAACATTAAAGTATGTAAACTTGTTCATTTTCAAGATTTTTTTATTTGTTAACGGTGAGCATTTAGGTTTGTGCATTAGTGCATACTTAATTCAAAATGTAATATGTCAAAAACCTTAGGAATTGTCAAAACAGCGAAGAGTCAAAGAAACGCTGGTTATCGCAGAAAAAATGTTAAAAAAGTTTTGTCTTAAACCAGTCTGCATATTTAAGAGCTATATTTAATCATAAACATCTTCTCTTTATAAAACATTTTAGATATTGCAAAAAATAAAGGTATTTTCCTTCTGAGCAAAATTCAGATTTTTTAACATACATCGTTTACTACTGCAAAAAGTTAATATCTGATAATTGCATTTTAGGTTGTAGACCATGGAGAACTTTTTCTAAAGAATAACTTTTTTTCGTAAAATTTAGAATAAAAGTTTTCCATATGGTGCAAACTTAAGTGAACACGCTGTATAAAAAAAGACTATTAAAGAGAATCTACTTCCATTAATATAATAGAACTAATAATTTTCGTACAGGATATAAGACCGAAAGCCTAATTATAACACAAAAATAATTGTTAAACTTCTCTAAATGTTCCATAAAATTTCTAAACGCAACATTTTAAAAAAGGTATTGAGGTATTGTATAATATTTTACGGTATTCAGTAAAATACATTAAAGAATCATCCCCTAACTGTCTTGTTAACAGGCGCTAGGATTTTTAAATTATTTTATCTAAAAAGTTAGACATGGAACTTTACGATGATATATGGGTGCGCATAAAAACATCCAAGAATGTAATTATTGTGGGATGCGTATATTTTCCTCCAAATTCCAAGCCTGAAACTTATCAGTCCTTCTGTAACACCTGCGAATCGTTAAAAAATAAATTTGAGGAATCGAGGTTTGTATTGTTCGGCGATTTTAACATTCCTAATATCGAATGGTCATATGAGGATGACACCCTTGTTTCTGGAACACTTTCGACTCCAAGTGCTGAGATTCTTATCGACACAATGTGTTTTCTTGAATTGCAACAGTTAAATTCAATGTGCAATTGCACAGGAAGAATTCTAGACCTTGTATTTGCAGACGACCTTACAGACTTATCCTTGCTGCCCTGTGTTAGTCCTCTTGTCAACCCGGATGCCTACCATCCACCCCTCGAATTAAGATTTTCTGAGCAATATATGCCCCCTTAAAGCTCAAAAACGAAATAAACGTCAATCAGTTTTATCAGGCAAACTTTTACCAATTGAACCAGTACTTCGAGCAAGTGGATTGGTCTTTTCTTACAGCTAAAACTGACATCAATGAGTTGACAGGACTATTCAACGAAGCCTTATTTGACGGTATTGACTTGTATGTGCCAAAAAAAGGATTTAAAGTCAAAAATACCCGAAGTGGTTTGATGGTCCACTACGAAAGATGATTGGGCAAAAAAATAAGCTTTATCAGAAGTTCAAAAGGTCTGGACAGCAGCTGGACTATGTGGCATACTCTAATGTTCGACGCGAGGTTAAAATTCGTACTGATATGTGCTACCTTCTGTATGTTACTCAAACGGAACATCTTATTCCTGAAAACGTCAAACACTTTTGGTCATTCATCAAGAACTTAAAAAGAGATTCCAGTCTGCCAAGCGTCATGAGATATCAGGGTAAAGAACTTACTGATCCTGACGACATAGCTAACACATTTGCTCAACATTTTCAGTCATGTTATTCCAACCACGATAATTTAGATCTGACAAACAACGACCCAGTCAAATTTGCAAATGTTCTGTCGACCCATCACTTCTCAGCTGATGAGATCAGGAGAAAGATGATATGTCTGGATTCAGCCAAAGGATGCGGCCCGGATGGCATTCCTCCAATAATGCTCAAAAACTGTCCCTCACTTGCGAGACCCCTATGTATTTTATTTCAAAAATCGTTTGACTCCGCTGTATTTCCTGAGTGGCTTTCCAGTGACGCAAACAGAGCGCTCCCGAGTAGCTCAGGAGCATTTCGTTCTACTTTATGGCGTTCCAGTGACGGAAAGTGTTATGCACCTGAGCTACTCCGTTTTTCTTTCCCCTTGCCCCTCATGCACCAACCCCTCTTTGGTTTTTGTGCTTCAAACGTGTTTTTTTATGGTTAAGGATGGATTTTTTAAAATTATTTATTTAAAATGGAATTAGATATGAAAAAGAGATTATTATTATAAAGCCAAGAAAGGTTAAAAACAACGAAATTTTAAAATTTCTTAAAGAATCTATCTTTCCTTGTCTAAGGATGCGTTCCAGTGACTAACTTTTTAGAGCAGTTCAAGAGCTTCAAGCCCTGGAGCGTAAAGCACAAAAATTTTTGTCACTGGAAAGCCACCCAGATGTATGGAATTTCTCCAATCTTATACCAATTTTTAAATCTGGTGACAAAAGCGACATCGAGAACTATAGAGGAATCTCTCTACTTTCTTCTACTCCTAAACTGTTTGAGGACATAATAACAGAAGAAATATCTATAACCTACAAAAACTACATAATTGATGAACAGCATGGCTTCTACGAAGATCGGTGTACTTCCACAAACCTCGGTGTCTTTCAAAACTTTCTGGTAACCTCAGTTGAAGCCGGTAATCAGGTCGACACTATTTATACAGATCTCTCAAAGGCTTTAGACAGTGTAAGTCATCAACTGCTACTAAGGAAGTTGTCTTGGATTGGCATCTCCGGAAAATATCTCCAGTGGATCGCATCATATTTAACCCAGCGTCGTCAACGAGTGACTGTATGCGGATCCGTTTCTAATGAAGTTTCAGTGACTTCTGGTGTACCACAAGGGTCACACATTGGTCCCGTCCTTTTTCTGTTGTTTATAAACGATGTTTTGTCTTGTTTTAAAGCTTCCAAATGCCTCTTATATGCAGATGATTTAAAATTTTATTCCATAGTTTCTCCGGATTTTAATGACCTGCAATCTGATCTTAATAGGCTAGTGAATTGGTGTAAACATAACCATCTAAAACTCAATGTCAATAAATGTAAAGTGCCTCGTTTCTATAAATGTAATAATCTGTTAAACAAGAGGTATCAAATTGAATCATCCGATTTGGAAGTAGTCTCGTCTTATAGTGATCTTGGTGTCATCTTCGACAGCAATCTAACATTCAATCCGCATATAGACAATATTATTAGTAAAAGCTTTAGAATGCTCGGTTTTTTAAAAGAAATACCAGACACATTTACGAGACCAAAGCACTTATGGTACTCTACAACAGTCTGGTCCGTAGTATTTTGGAATACTGCTCAGTCATATGGAATCCACATTATCAATGCCATGTCAACAGGATTGAAAGGGTTTAAAATAAGTTTGCAAAATATGTTTTATACAAAATGCGATTTCCTTATCAAAATATACCCTATGACACAAGACTTCTTCTGTGCGGCATGCAGAGTTTGGAGACTAGGCGAAGGAAAGCACTACTTATCTTTCTGCATAAGTTAATAACTGGGAAAATCAACTGCAAAACCGTAGTAGAGCTGGTACTCTTTCTGGTTCCTGCTAGACAAACTAGACAGATGCAGTTATTTTTCGAAATGACGCATCGAACCAATTATGGACAGAGGGCTTTTGTGGATGTAATGCTGCGGAATTATAATCGATATTTCTCGGAGTGTGATATATTTAATGTGAGTGTGTCAGTCATAAAAATACTTATAGTACAATAACTAGTCAATCAGATTTTTTTAAATTCTTATACATATTTATTTGTCATATTGTTTGTATATAATTTATTCTGTTGTTTTTTTTCTCTATATCTTTATGTATGTAATATTTTATGATTATGCTATATAATTTGTTGTTGCCTTAAGAATACCATTTAGAAAGTTTATTTCTGTAGAGTATTTATATGAATAAATAAAAAAAAATAAATAAATATTATATATTACATGCTATTAACCTAAAGGGAAACACTTTGGTAAATTAAAAAAGCAAAAATACAATTGATGCTCGTATTTACTGAATGCGATTTCAGTAGGGCATCAACGGCAGCATTTAATACCCTACCGCTATAGACAATGAAACTTGTCTAATAAGTACACGCTTGTATTCTATGCTATTCACCACGACTCGATACAGCCTCACTGATGAGTTCCTGTATGGCTGGGGAGAGAGTCGTGGTGGATAGCATAGAAAAGCCGTGACTGTCTTTAAAGGGAGTAAAATACTATATATATGATCTCCTTGTTTAAATAAAACAGATGTTCCTACTTATCTCTGTTCCTTGTTCCTTTTTATCCAAAGTTTGAGTGTGGTATAGGTAAAACTATGTTACTTTATTTGTGATATAGATTTTTATTTTATATATTTGCAAAAATTTTGTAGTTGCCCGCCCCAACTTAACTTTTTTCTTAAACTATGTTACTTTATTTGTGATATAGATTTTTATTTTATATATTTGCAAAAATTTTGTAGCTGCCCGCCCCAACTTAACTTTTTTTTCTTAATTTTATATATAATAACACGCTTTTATATGCAACCGAACTAAAATTAGAAAATAATTTTTCATTAAAAAAATATTGTCATTTCATAGTAAAAAGCGTGGGGTGCATTTTACTATTTTTTCATAACTTTTCCATCATAGATATTGGCAAATATAATAATTATAACATTTAATATATTAAGCACCCCACGCTTTTTACTATGAAATGACAATATTTTTTTAATGAAAAATTATTTTCTAATTTTTAGTTCGGTTGCATATAAAAGCGTGTTTTTTAGTTTTTTTAAACTATTAATTATTTTTCATTTTTTAGTTCGTTATATCAATTAACTTTGCTACTCTTGACAAAATGGCGAAAAAATTTTTTAGTGAACAAGAGTAGCAAAGTTTGAAATGTTGCCAACAGATGGCAACCCACTAAAAAATTTCTTCGCAATTGAGTAGCAAAGTTTGGAATGTTGCCAACAGATGGCAAAGAGTAGCAAAGTTTGAAATGTTGCCAACAGATGGCAACCCACTAAAAAATTTATTCGCAATTGAGTAGCAAAGTTTGGAATGTTGCCAACAGATGGCAACCCAGGTGTTGTTTTTATAATATAATGGAATTTTTTTTCCTGGCGATCAAAACAAGATAACGGGATACTGTTTGCAGATTATTGCATTGTCATGGGTCATTAATAAGTGTGCAAAGTTTCAAAGAAATCGAATAGCTGGAAGTTGGTTAAAATTAGGCTCAAAGATTCCGTTACATAGATAGCCAGATGGATAGATAGATAGTTACAACCCAAGTTAATAAAAGCGTGTTAAAAAGTTTTCTTTCGTGCATAGCCACCTTCCCAAATTGGCGCACAACACCGCATTAAAATTTAAAATATGACAGATTTGTCAAAGTCAAGCGTACTTTTCATCTTATGCAAACTCATAAATAGTAAAGTTTGATACCCAATTTTGATTTTATTACTAAAGTTAAAACTCATTTAAAAGAATCCAAAGATCTTTGCGGTGTAAACTAGGCTATCAGTCAGTGGGTAGCTTTGCGGTGTAAACTAGGCTATCAGTCAGTAGGTAGCTAACCCACAATACACCAAAGTTAGAGGTTAGAAAAGTTTATTACCGTTTTATGAAAAATATTAAATTTGTTGAAAATGATGTTTTCCACTGTAAACAACGTATTGAAAATGCTTTGGTTTATTACCTAGTGATAGTTTTCTTTGTCTAAATATGAGGCATCAAGTAAGTGTTTTTATCATTTTTTACAAATTACAGAAGCTTGGTAATTTATGTATAAGTCATGTTGGGCATTATTATTTTGATGACCGCCTGTTTTAAAAACAAGTGAAGGTTATTCGTTCGTTAAAAAAAACAGATGAAGGTTATGCGCTCCCGAACGAATACGTTCAGCGAACGAATGAGTTCAATTTAGCAGAATTGAGCCCCTGTCCCCAACCCGTCGGCAAATGTTGTCAAGTTCGATTATTCAATTGTCTAATCTGGCGCATCCGCCAGAACGTACGATTTTTCACTTTTCCGGTTTTCCTGGAAAATGCTGGAACTTAACGGGATACTGTTTTTAAATTATTGCATCTTCATCGGTCCTTGATACGTGTGCAAAGTTTCAAAGAAATCGAATAGCTGGAAGTTGGTTAAAATTAGGCTCAAAGATTCCGTTACATAGATAGATAGATGGATAGATAGTTACAACCCAAGTTAATAAAAGCGTGTTAAAAAGCCCCTTTTCCACAGTGTCCCCCTTTAGGCCAATAGCACCTTGTATATTTGGTGTGGATTCCATTTCTTAATCTTTAGATAAAAAATTACAAATCCTAACCGACGGCCTGCTTGTAAATACTTCGTTATAACTGAAGCAAATTTAGAACACATTTCTATTTGCAGTCACACTTTTTGCAATTATATTTAATACTTGTGCCATGGTAATTGATAATTATATACAAATTATCCAAATTTATGTAGGTGCAAAACTTCTAAGCGATCTCAGAATTTGACATAGTTTTACAAAAGATGTATACCCCTAATGTTAGAAAAATGTACGTCTCGAAGTCACAACTCTCAAGTTGGTTTAAGTACTTGTGCACTAAGAAAAATAGGTACTTTATTTACTAGGGCCTAATTGATCCTCGCTGTATAAACTGGGCTAGTGTACAGGGTGTCATAGAATTTTGTTAAGCAAAATTTAAGGGGAGATTCTGCGTCAGAAAATATGAGCAAATAATCATATAGGTACAGGATAGGTGTTACAAGAGGACAAATGGACCAAACATTTTTGAATTTTAAAACGAAATTTTGGGAAAATTGGTCGCATGGTCCAAAACTAATAAATACAAAACTTCGGAATTTCGGACTTCCATTGTCTTTATTTACAATTATTTACACAATGTTTCGGGCAGTTCTATCTCTGTCCGTTTTCAAGTGTAAACTGAACGGACACTTGAAAACGGATAGAGATAGGACTGCCCGAAACGATTAAATTAAAAATGTCTCGCTTTAGACCGTCTTCTCTCCACGCATTGCTAAAAATTGCCCATGAATGTTTTTTTAAAGAGCAAGAAAATAGGTCCCCACTTTCACAATACAGTACTAAAAGTCTTTTATTGAGGTATTCCACACATTATTTTTTTCCTTCATGAATATTTTTGAAAAAAAGGTCCCCCCTACAATTCCACTGCTTTTAACTTCAAAAACTGTATATTCCAAATACCACCCTTCATTTGGAAAAATGGCGTCCTTTAATTTTTGTTGCCTCTTGTGCGAGTGCACCAGCTGCACCCCCGCCAGGAACGGCCCTGTATTAGTGGTAAAGAATACTGCAAAAAATAAGAGTTGCTTAAAATCTAATTTAAAATGTATGCTTTTCTATCTTTAATTCTAAAGTGTGTATCTACAAATTTTATGTGTGGATTTTAAGTCATTCTTCCCTCTTAATATTTTGAATGGAATAAACTATCCAGATCGAGTGAAAGGTAGGCAAAAGGGTGTTTACTGTACTGTAACTACTTTTTGGTATTAACATTTTGGTGGTCACGTGGCCTAGGCAAAGGGGGACCAACCAACTTTTTTACCTAGAAAGGGGCGTTTTTGTAGCACACAGTTTTTAGGCTCTGTGATTTCCTTGTTAACACCGCTTTACAAATCGGCTTAGCCGTTCCAGCGTTACAAGCATTTGAAATTTTGCTAAAGTTTGTACAGGGTGTACGGATTTTATTGCAATTGCAGGGTATCTTGGTTATTAGAGAGAGAGAGATGCGGTTTTCGCGAAGTGTTGCTAGTTTTTGATAAAACGAAAGATGACACTAAAATATGTTTCATGGTCCTCTTCGTTTTTGACATACAGGACGAAATTAATTTAATAGATATTTTTTCGTACAATCCAGTGGTGTAGTTACATTTTAAAAAAATATATACTTTTTTGAGATATGAATTAAACATATGATTTTTCTTGTGGAACACTCTGTATATTTTTTAATTATTAAGTTATGTCGGACGCCAAAAATATGTAATACTTAATAATTATTTTGTATTTTTAGACTCGAAATTAATGTTTTTAGGTTTAAAATTAAATTTCACATAGTGAGCCATGATATAGACTTTAAAACCAACGAATAAAGGTACCCCTTAGTTCATAATTTATTCACATTTTACAGCAACATGTAGTTTTAACTATTTTACCCCACACAGCACTCCTTTTCACCCCTCTGTTCCTTAAGTTTCTTCACTTAATAATTAATTAAAAATTTAATATTTTGGAACAGTGTTATTGTCTTTATGAACAAAACAGTGCCCAAAATCAGTACCTATATATCCATTATTTTTTACTACTTTACAGAATTCTAGAGGTTCATGAAAAATGTTTTAGTGTGATCTTTTGTTTTATCAAAAAGTAGTAACACTTCTCGAAAACCGCAAGTCTATCTCCAATAATAACCAAGATACCCTGCAATTGCAATGAAATCCGGACACCCTGTACATACAGTGTGGTTTTTAATATTCCTCTCCCCTTAATTAACTTTTGAACGGGACAATATATTAAAATCGGGGAAAATTTGGTTACAATGGTATCACTTAAATTACTTTTTAGTATAAATATAATTGCGTTCAAATGGCCTGGCGCCAAGGGGGTACTGTCAGCCTTTTTTCGAATTGAAAAAGAGGTCATGTAGCACCTCGTTTTAAAAGCTCTTTTTTACTTCTACTCGACACCACACTATTTTTGAAAATTGGCTCATCCGTACCAGACTTACAAGCAAATAACATTAAAACTGCACGGTTTGTAGAGTGTTTAAAACAAATTTCAAACGGTCCTAGATCTGGACCTGGCTTGGCCGATTTTGGAAATTAAGCGGTTTTGAGTAGAGAATAAAAGGACTTTGAATAATATGGTAATACGTTACCCCCGTTCTAAAAAAAAGTTAATAGTGTCTTCTTGGCAGTGGGGCATGTGCCCACAAAAAATTTATGTCAAAAAGTAGTTTAATTAAACCTAAACTTCACCCGATCCGATATCCGCTGACGGCTTGGCTAAATGTATCTTGAATTTATTTTGATCAGTCATTTTTTATATTAAAAAAACAAATCTACTAAGCTTTTTACTTGCATTTGCATTACTTTTTATCTGCCATTGTATTATTTTAAATACTACCTAACACGACTTTTTGGACCACGTCACCGGTATAAAATAATACAGTCATTGCCAAACCTTTACTTGTTGCGCTTGTATTGGTTAATATTCTAATATGTAAAAATAAAAACGTTTACACCGCATTTAGCCGGCTTATCAGTAAATAAACAATTTTTAAATTGTTAAACTAAGTTGCCACTTGATAATTTGGCGCGCCACGATTAGACATCGTTTAAGTAAAGAGCCGGGAACTACTTCCAGTTTAAGTAAACATATGTTTCTATTATTTATTGGATTTTGAAAGTAAGGTTTAAAAATGGCGGATGATTTGTTACAAGGACTGAAAGATGCCTTGGGCGAAAACGATGAACAAGAAGACTTGGACCCCCAAGCCTCAATGGAGAAGATGCTGAAAGCTCTTGAACATATGCCGGGTCTTAGTCAAGAAGATAAAGAAAATTTACTAAAAAATCTTGGAGGGTTGGGGAATATGGCTTCGGGGTTACCGTTAGGTGCTACCATATCAAACCCTTGGATGGAATTTGCTCTATTATTTGGGCTTATAAGCTTTATTTCTCTTATACTTGGTAAGTCATTACCTTTATTTAAAATAAATAATAAGGATTTGCACTGGACTTATTAAAAATATTTGACTAAGTTTCAATGAAAATCCATAATACGGGTTTTATATCAGGAATGACTTTTAAACTTTAAACACTTTACAGACCATTCAAAATATTAATGTTTAAGCCACCAGAAGTGACATGTTTACACTTTTAGCGGCGAAAACTTTAATTTTTTAATTGAATACCCTGTATAGTTTTTCAAATTGAAATTCTATAAGTCATTCCTAATGTAAAACCTGGATTATGTCCTATATACCTATCTTTGTTTAGTTTTCGAGAAAATGGCGAATAAAAAAGGGTTCACACGGCCGTATGTCAATAGTTGTATAAAAGAACAAAATAGTCCATATCTTAAAAATATTGTGTTTAGACATAGTTTAAATAAAATATTCTTTCAACTCTGGTTTAGATAAAGATATCCATTAACAGAACTGTTCAAAAAGATTTGCCCAATTTAAATCATATGTTTATGACAGTGCGCGTTTACTATAAAAGGCGCCACCCTGCACAAATCTAAATTTTCACCATTATCGCAGAAAAAAATTAAAAATATTTTTTTGTAAATAAGCAAAATTGCATATTTTTAATTCTAAACATCTTTACTTTATAACAATTTTTAATATTAGCACATATACAGGTACTTTACTTTTAAGCAAAAAGACGACTAATACAATTTGATATTTGATGGTTGCTTTCTAGGTTTTGTACCATGCAGAACTTTTTATAAAGAATAACTTTTTTTGTGAAATTAATGATTAGAAAAGTTTCTCATATGGTGCAAACTTATGTAGACACACTGTATACAAATTTGCTTCATACAGGGCTACAAAAAAACTATTCAAAGCTTTCTGCGAAAACCGTATCTTGATAACTTTGTTTGTTCGAAAGTTATTCGCGATCAAAATGGATTAAAATATGTACAAGGGCCACCGTGTATTATACATATTATGTTAGAAATACCTTGTTGGTCTTAAAAACATACACGCCACTTCGGGATAAACCAGAAGGGATAGACTTGGATATTATATTAGTTAGGAATCTCTAAACCATTTTTACCATTCATTACACGAGAGTATCTTCATTTTGACGAGGCGCCCAACCTTTTTCCTTAAAACAATTTTCGTTAGTGGTAGCAGGGATTAAATATGTTGATTTGATAAATATTAAAAAACCAGGATGACGTACCTCGCAATTTGTAGGACAATCGTCCAATGGAAAAACACCGTATGTGCATTTTTATAACTTTTGAGAAAATGGCGTTTAAAGATTTGCCTCATAAAATTCCTTGCCATTTACATAAAAGATATAAATTTAAGGGGGGTAAGGGTTTGTAAATCAAATAATTTTTTTGTTCTATCTTATTGTTAAACATTCAAAGAAAATATTCTCAAAATTTTAAGTCGATCTGAGAAAACCTTTTGAAGTTATTGTTTAGTTTACAACCCCGTTTTTTAACCACACGTACAAAATGGCAAAATTTATTTATTTTTTTAAGCAGTTTTTTTAAATAAAAATTTTGTTTTTTTTTTGCAACAACAGAAAGATTTAGGCTAACAGAATACGAAAATATCCATAACTCATTTTTGTACATCAGAATGTGGTTGTTAAATTATATAGATATTATTTAATCAACAAAACAAAAAATCAGCTGGTTAGTATTTATTTTTCACGACATCGTTCATCGTACGTGTTGGTGGTAGGGGACTATGAAACCTTACATTTTGTGAGACAATTTTTTTGGTTTATTTGGGTAATTATCTTGAAAACTAATGGAGAAAGTCCCTGTTAGTAATACATTTTTAATATTCGTTAAATCAACACATTTAATTTCTGTTACCCCTGTAAGTTGTCACCAACAAAAATTGTTGTAAGGAAAAGAGATGGGCGTCTCGTCAAAATGAAGCTACTCGCGAAAAATTAGCTTGTTAGTAATGAATGGTAAAAATAGTCCAGGGATCCCTAACTATATCCAGTATTGGCATCTGATCACACAATATATCATAGTGAAAAAAAACTACTACACTAAAATATATCTTTTTAAGATGAAGAAATAGAACCAAGTATAAAATAAATAGGCCTATAGCAAGCTTTGTTTTTTACTTTCTCCTGTAAGTAACCTTTTTTTAAAATATTTCCAAAATTCAAACTTCAAGACCCTGTAGAAAATTACTTCTTGTTAAAATCTCTAGGTCTCGTTAGGTAAAACAACACATTTGTAGATATTTTTTTTTAAAATAATGATAAAATTAAAATGTAAGCTTATCTGCTTTGAATTTTCCTATCAACTCAATAATTCAAGTTCATTAAGGTTGCTGTTCTCGAACAGATCGCTCACGGCAGTGATAAATATGTCCTCTTATCAGCTGCCATTTAAAGATGCCACATCAAATCCCTGGTTGGAATTTTCGGTATTATTTGGTCTAATTACTTTAGTTGGTTCCGGTCTTGGTAAGTGAGTTTTTTATAGGACTATGGACTTACACATTCTCTGTGTCTTAATTTTCAGTTTTTCTTTAAGTTGTACCAAAGTACCGTATGACAAATATGTTAGCAGATGTCCTTACTTGACCGGCCCATACAGTTATACGGATTCTATAAAAAATATTAGAGTAAATAGCAATAACGATTTATGAACCGCGTTTAGTTTTGTTTAAAAATAGGTATTATTTTTAAATTTAGAACTATAATCATTATGCTACTATTCTGTGAGTCTACGTAAATTGACAACATATGGGGACCTTTTTTATTACTAAATTTGTAAGTGGGTGACATATCGAACTCTTTTATTTATTTATATATTATTATGAAAAATGTTATTCTAAATAAAAAGTTTTTTGATTTATGATCGGTATTTACTTTGTTTTAAAATAGGATTATTTTTTAAAATTAGAACTCTAACTATTATGATACTACACAGTGAGTCTACGTAAGTTGAAGATATCTGGAAAACTGTTTTATTTCTAAATTTGCGAATATAAGTTAATTATAAAAAGACCTGCATGGATCAAAAACTTAAAAAGTAATAATAATTAAATATCAAATTAAATGATTCATCTTCGGGGTATGGCACTAAATGTGATTTTGGCGTTATTTATACAGGGTGTCCAGTTACTTTACTTACGAACTTTAAGGGGTGATTCTCCAAAAAAAAAAAAAAATCATATGAACATGTGTTCTAAACGTCCTACTTTTAAAACTACAGGGTTTTATAATTTTAAAAATTAAGATGAATCTCCTAAGCATGAAAAGAAATCTTTTGGCGTACATGAAAAACAATAATTTTGACCAGTGTCGTTCGTGAGGTATTCACGGTAAATGGGAAAAAAATGGTACGTGTCTGCATTTCCCTAAAATGGAAAATAGCTTGTTAAATTCCTTTTTAGTTTTGAACAAATTTAATTCTTTATTTTTTAGTCGATGTACGGTTTTCGCGAAAGTAAATACCAAACATTTTTGGCATAGTCATTTAATATCGCTAATATCTGGCGTTACAGTAAATAAGTAATATAACTTTTTTATACAGGATGTTTCCTAACTACGCTACTTGAGGGGCGATTTATAATGTCTTTTTATGGAAAAAAGCTCCTTTAAACATATGTCCAGACTTGCCTCATTTCTGAGATAAAGGGCGTCAAAGTTTTTAAAAAAGAATGTATTTTTAAATATTTTAAGAACGCTTTAACCGATTTAGATAAAATTTAGTAAACTTATTTAAGTTTTGTTTGGCAAGGGGTAAAGTATAGAGTAGTGTATTGTAGTAGAGGACTAAAAGTTTTGATGCCAAACACGTTTTACTGAGTTTTGTCACTTGTTCGTACGGGTTGCCCAAAGACTTCTTTGACAAGAATTATCGTTTTAATAAAATGTAGCTATTTTTACGTCCTCTAAAATAGTATAGTTAAGTTGAAACTAGTTATAACGAGGACTGAGTGCCAAACAACTAGTCCTGAATTAATAATAATAATAATATATTGCTTTATTGTCCAAGAATAATCTTTTGACAAAGCAGAATAAAATTAAAATATTAACAATAATAATAATATTAATAATAATAAGATACATGCTTTATGTAATGGTACGACTAATTAAAATTATCATCAAAGTACTCTCTTAATACATAATACGCTTTACTTAATAACAAGTTTTGAACAGACAGTTTAAATTTTTTAAAAATTTTAATTTTTTTAATATCAGTGGGCAAATGATTATAAATTTTTTTGAGTCATAAATTAAAGATTTTTTTGTTAATGATGAATTTGGATTCGGAAGTTGAAGTTGAGATTTTTTCTAGTATCATATAAAGAATTATTAGGACTTTTTAAACAATTTTTTAAAAAATTAAACATACTGTTTCTAAAATATAAATAAATATATTGCCAAACGGTTTTTTCACAGAAAAAGTTAAAACTAGTTATAACTTTCTGTTATGTCAAAAGGTTAAATGTCGTTAGGCGCTTGTAAAGCTTTGCCTAGAATAAGATTATTGGGTCCAGTGACATCTTAGTGGGCACCACAGCGAATATTATTAGGGAAAGAGGTAACCACACATAACGTTTTTATATCTTTTTTCTGAATTATGCAATTAAAAATCCAACTTTTTAGTTTCTTGTATTTTCTTCGTATCTAGCTTCGTTTTCGAGAAAAAATATTATTATTTTTTAAGTACCCGTAGAAAACACGATAAAAAAGGAAAAATAAAATAAAGAAGCTGTCGTGTATTTTATTAAAAATCGTCATTTTTTTATTTACTAAGGTCGAAATTGTTTATTTTTTAATTTTGAATTTTATTTTATGCTATTTGTGTCTACTTTTAGAATGACCTAAAGTGCTTTAAATTTATTTTACAAAGCAAGATACAAAGAAAATACAAAGGACTAAGAAGTTGCGTATTTGTGTATTATATTCTTTAATCTGGGAATAATATAAAAACATCTTAAAAAGTTATTGGCGTACTTTTTTCTTACAAATATTGGCTGTGGCCAAGACGCCACTGGACACAATAATCTTAATCTAGATAGAGCTTTACAAGAAGCTTAGTACAATAAATAAGTGTACTGAATTTCATCTTAATCGGTTAAAGGGTTCTCACTATTTTAAAAATATCGACTTTTCTTTTAAACATTTATAGGAACTTTTTTTTCACAAAAGACATAAGAAATCATCTCCTTAAGTTTTGTGCCGTAGTAAGGAAGCACCCTGTATATTCTTTAAATCAAAATGAATTTTCTGCTAGAAATATTGGTCAATTCATCGGTATTTTTTAATATAGTGATTGTTAAGGGGAGGGGGCAACTTGAATCTTACCTAATCTCACCATTGGCGGCGGGGGTCTGTATAAATATCACGTAACTTTTCTTCAGCTAGAAGCAGGCAAAAGTGGACGCTCCTAAAGCAAACGAAGTACTTTTTACATGAATACCATATTCTAAAAAGTCTAGAACTAAACAGTAAAGTGAATATGCCGAGAAATGGTTTGTATGTTTTTACGCGAAAACCATGCATCAAATAAAAAGAAGCTTAAAACCAAATTTGTTGCAAACTTAACAGGAATTCAAATATTTTTTTTTAGAAAAATGCAATGGGGTACCATTTTTTCTTAGAAAATATTTTCAGTAAATCCTTCTCGGACGATACTGACAAAATATCGTTAATATAGAAGACGTCTTCCCAAATTTATCAAACATAAGTATCTGTATTGGTAAAAACCTATTATAAAAAAAATATTAATTTTAAACCCTGTAGTTTCAGAAGTAGGACGTTTAGGACATATGTTTATTTCAAGTTTTGTTTTCTTATTTTACGTTGGAGAATCACCCATTAAAGTTTGTCGGTAAAGTTACTGGAAAGCCTGTATAAATAACTTTTGTATAATAAAAATAATTATTTTCCCCCTCTAGAAGGTTTTTGATTTTAAATTAAAAAAATAGATCAGAGCTGTTTCTGAGGAAGTTTAACGATTGCCTGTTTGAGTCCATCATTGACTCGACTATAGCGTCTTTTCTTTATAGCAATTATTGATATATTCAAATTATTTAGATATTTTACTCTTTAAAAACCTCTGAGATGACTGATACAATTTGATATCTTATATTTCCTATTTTAAGGAGTAACTTTTTTTCTTAACATTAATAATAAATACGTTCATATTTTTAATTTTTAATACGTTTTAAAAAAGAAAACAAAATAAAACGTCAAAAAAGCCAGTGGCGTACTTTTTTTCTCAATAATATAAGTTACGGTGCCCACTGAGACGCCACTGAACCCAATAATAACAATCTGGTTAGGTCTAAATAAGCGCCTTATTACTTTAAGTAAATGTACCAAATTTTATCCAAATCGGCCTAAGCGTAAAAATATTTAAATAAAACTGATTTTTTCTTAAATTTTAACGCCCTGTATCTCAGTAAGGAAGCAACTCCGCACATATGTTTATAGGAGCTTTTTTCATAAAGTAATATAAGGAATCACACCTTGAAGATTCGTATCGTTGTTGGAAAACACCCTATATAGGAAGCAAATGCGTATGTTGATTACAATAATTATTACTAAAAAGATTCGGCATAAATTAAAAACTATCATTCAATATGATTTTAATAATAAGTAATACTAATTTGGCGGCCTTTGTAAATTTTGGGATGTTTTGTATTGTTGGTAAGATGGTAAGTACAGGGTGTCTCTAAAAGGTCTGTAAAAAATGCTACCACAAATTCTTTGGGCCAAAATACAATGATTTTATGCATTTTACTATAGTCAAAAATGGAAGATTTTGCCAGATACAGGGTGTCAAGGTTTACATTTTAATTTGGTTATTTTTAAATATTTTTCTTAATATGCTTTTTTTTACAAAATTCTGTATTAAGGTGTTTTGCAAGATGGGGAATCGAAATATGCTTAATTTTTGTTTAAAATGTAGAGGGAGCCATCTGCAGCCCTTTGTTTATGTTTAAAGTGCCATAACTTTTTTGTGCCGCGGTATAGTAGAGCCCTAACTACAAATTTCTGTTCTCTCAGATTTTCTTAACAAAAAAGGTATACTTACTATACAGATTAAACATTTTATTCCATACAAAAATCCTACGCTTTATATAGGCCTCCCGGATTTCTTTATAAGGTCTGTACAAAATGCTACTATAAATTCTTTGGCCCAAAATACTGTGATCTGGATATAGCTGAAGAATTCGTTCGAAGTCGCCTTTTAGTATATTTTTACTTTGTCTTGTTGATGCTGTTTTATTTAACTGCTATATGTTAAAATGTGGTATTAAGTATCTCTATCTTTAATTTCCAGGTTTAATTGGATATAAACTTTACTATAATGCAGTAAGCCGGGAGAGAAAAAGGGAACAAAAGAGGCTTCAAAAGGAACAAAAGAAAAAGAAATAGTGTTTATATCTAATATAATAATTTTAATATTTAACCTGTTGACTGTTTTAAAATTTATTTTAATATGTTTGTTTTAAGTATCTTTAAATAATATCTAACAATATAATGTTTTTTTTGCATGTGCATATTTTATAAATATTGTTATTTTCGACACGAAAGCAAAATCTAATTTAAGAAAAAAAATAATTGTTGGATTCGTAGTGTTCGTTGTCTAATCTCTATCTGCCAGTGTTCAACTCAATAAAATTTAATTAAAATATATAGAGCACAATGTGGTATTGTGTTGGGGACTGCCTTTAGACTAATCATCCAATTAAAAGAAAATAGTACAGCAGCAGCTTTAAGAAACTGTCTTTAGTTCCTAAATATTGCTTAAAATATAGTTAAAAATAAAGTAAAGGTTGACAAAGCACAATTTCGTTTTTAATGGATATTAAAAAAAAATCGAAATTTTGTGCCTTTTTAAAGACCAAATAATTAAGCACTAAAAAGATTATTTTCCAATAGTTTAATTTTTGCTTTACCGCATTGTTTACCACCTCCATAACATTTTTATATTCTTGGCAAATTCATAGAATATTTTACATGAAATAAAGATCTTATAGGAATATGTCGATTAACATTGGAAACATGTATAGTATATTCTTGGCCAGGGGCCCAATTAGGGGGCCTAGGGGAGGCTTAGCTCCCTTTAGTCAGCGATTCGCCGCCCCCAGAATGATTGAGCATCCAATATACAGGGTGTCTCTAAACGTGCGGCAAAAATGATACCACAAATTTCTGAGGCTAAAATATAACGATTTAACCCAACTTACCTTACACCAAAAGTGAATGATTTCGGAGATACAGGGGGTCACAAATTTATTCTGGATTTAGTTTTTTATAGTTAGTTTTGTTAATAATAAGTGTATTGTTATAATACAATATTTTGCTAGGGGTTTTGGGAGGTGAGAGAATCGGCTATTAGGTATTAGTTTAGCACAAATTAAAAATGAAATAACTTTTTGTGCCACTCGGCACGTAATTTTAAATAAAAATGAAAATTTCTTTAACATTTTACGTTAAAAAGGTACACTTGGTAACAAATAATTTAAGCAGCCGTTTTTGGGATATCTGGATTTAAAAAGTATGAGTTCCCTTATGTCCAGGTTTAAGCTATACAGGGTGTTTCAGAATATGTTGTTAATCTTTAAGATGGCGAATTTAAGAAAATCAGTTCAAATACACCTATGTCCTAAAAGGCTTAACTTTTGAGAAACAGGGTGGAAAAGTTTTAAAGAATAGGCTTTTTTTACTACTCTGTATCCCAAAAGTTAAGACATTTAGGGCATAGGTTTATCTAACTTTTCTTCATGGATTCATACTTTTAAAAATTAGCAACTTATCCTGAAACACTCGTATGCCTTAAACCTGGCCATACAGGAAGTGATTTTTTAAATTCTGATATCTCAAAAAACAGAAGGCCGTTTAACTTTTACCAAGTATACCTATTCTTAGTAAGAAATATCGAAGAATAAGAATTTTTAGCCAAATTCGAAGCTTCTTTTTCACACTTTAAATTAGTGTTTTGTTTTAACGCCTACTACAATAAACTTGAATATTAATTTATGCAATGTAACAGTAAACCCAACATCAACTGTACCAAACGGTCAAGTTACCTTTCATTTCGTCATTATTTCTTTTAGTTCGCGTGTCACTAGTTTTAAAATTTGACAGTGCAAATAAATTGAATATAAATTATTGATAATTAATAGTATTAATGAATTTGGATAACCAAGAAATCAAAAAGGAATTTATACTGTTTTAGTCAACGATCTATTTCACAAATATATTATTGGTTTTAGTATTATTTCCACAAAAAGTAACTTCATACAATTTTCTAAAATTAAAAAATAAATGCCTAGTTATAAAGGGGATAATTGTCTTTTAAAAGATAAGGAGGCTATGATTTTTTGTTGCAAAATAAAGGCTGTGCTGCAAACATTAAAATTAATAAGTTTACATAAATAAAACATTTATAAAATGGTATTTTGGGAAATTCTTATACGGTCGTGTGAAAAATATAGTATGTAACACATGCATTAAGTGTCCTTTTTTTACTCATGGGATTGCTGCACTTGCCTAACGGCTTGTGCTGTCAAACTACTCATTCGTAAAAAAGTATCACCTTATGCACTTGTTACATAAATTACCTTTTATGCTATGTGGGCAAATACAGTGGCAAGCTAAGAATTTGTTTAATTTTTTGTAGTACAGATAATTGTTGTGGTCATTATTAGAATATTGTTGAGCCCAATGAATGATTTTATCAGTCAAATGATATATTTTTAAGTTGCAAGTAACGGATCTGAAGGACTATAACGAATAAAAGGGGAAATAATTAATAGTTTAAAAAACTAAAAAACACGCTTTTATATGCAACCGAACTAAAAATTAGAAAATAATTTTTCATTAAAAAAATATTGTCATTTCATAGTAAAAAGCGTGGGGTGCATTTTACTATTTTTTCATAACTTTTCCATCATAGATATTGGCAAATATAATAATTATAACATTTAATATATTAAGCACCCCACGCTTTTTACTATGAAATGACAATATTTTTTTAATGAAAAATTATTTTCTAATTTTTAGTTCGGTTGCATATAAAAGCGTGTTTTTTAGTTTTTTAAACTATTAATTATTTTTCATTTTTAGTTCGTTATATCAATTAACTTTGCTACTCTTGACAAAATGGCAAAAAAATTTTTAGTGAACAAGAGTAGCAAAGTTTGAAATGTTGCCAACAGATGGCAACCCACTAAAAATTTCTTCGCAATTGAGTAGCAAAGTTTGGAATGTTGCCAACAGATGGCAAAGAGTAGCAAAGTTTGAAATGTTGCCAACAGATGGCAACCCACTAAAAAATTTATTCGCAATTGAGTAGCAAAGTTTGGAATGTTGCCAACAGATGGCAACCCAGGTGTTGTTTTTATAATATAATGGAATTTTTTTTCCTGGCGATCAAAAACAAGATAACGGGATACTGTTTGCAGATTATTGCATTGTCATGGGTCATTAATAAGTGTGCAAAGTTTCAAAGAAATCGAATAGCTGGAAGTTGGTTAAAATTAGGCTCAAAGATTCCGTTACATAGATAGCCAGATGGATAGATAGATAGTTACAACCCAAGTTAATAAAAGCGTGTTAAAAAGTTTTCTTTCGTGCATAGCCACCTTCCCAAATTGGCGCACAACACCGCATTAAAATTTAAAATATGACAGATTTGTCAAAGTCAAGCGTACTTTTCATCTTATGCAAACTCATAAATAGTAAAGTTTGATACCCAATTTTGATTTTATTACTAAAGTTAAAACTCATTTAAAAGAATCCAAAGATCTTTGCGGTGTAAACTAGGCTATCAGTCAGTGGGTAGCTTTGCGGTGTAAACTAGGCTATCAGTCAGTAGGTAGCTAACCCACAATACACCAAAGTTAGAGGTTAGAAAAGTTTATTACCGTTTTATGAAAAATATTAAATTTGTTGAAAATGATGTTTTCCACTGTAAACAACGTATTGAAAATGCTTTGGTTTATTACCTAGTGATAGTTTTCTTTGTCTAAATATGAGGCATCAAGTAAGTGTTTTTATCATTTTTTACAAATTACAGAAGCTTGGTAATTTATGTATAAGTCATGTTGGGCATTATTATTTTGATGACCGCCTGTTTTAAAAAACAAGTGAAAGTTATTCGTTCGTTAAAAAAACAGATGAAGGTTATACGCTCCCGGAACGAATACGTTCAGCGAACGAATGAGTTCAATTTAGCAGAATTGAGCCCCTGTCCCCAACCCGTCGGCAAATGTTGTCAAGTTCGATTATTCAATTGTCTAATCTGGCGCATCCGCCAGAACGTACGATTTTTCACTTTTCCGGTTTTCCTGGAAAATGCTGGAACTTAACGGGATACTGTTTTTAAATTATTGCATCTTCATCGGTCCTTGATACGTGTGCAAAGTTTCAAAGAAATCGAATAGCTGGAAGTTGGTTAAAATTAGGCTCAAAGATTCCGTTACATAGATAGATAGATGGATAGATAGTTACAACCCAAGTTAATAAAAGCGTGTTAAAAAGGAATTGCTTGTAAATTTGACCATGTCATGAGTTAAACGACGGATTAAATTGAAATTTTTGTTAACTTTTGGGTATTTCCCAACCTAATGGGTCATTAGTGTTCCGCTGGCTTTGTATCAATAGTTTTTTTAGAGTTTCAAACAATCAATTTTTTATGTTATTATAATTAGTAATACTCACTGAACAATGAACGTTTTAATTAATGCAAGCAGTTAGGAGAATAATCAGAAAATTGAAACACTTAATATTAACGCTTTAGAATATTTTATTGAAGCTGTTAAAAATTAAAAATCTTATAGAAAAACTTTATTTTTTAATTAGAGCATATTGTTAATAGTGTGAAAATATAAATACAACTAATTTTTGAGACGTTATTGATGCTTAGTATTAAAGAAAAGGTTTTTTCAAGAAAATGAATCTATAAAATAGTTTAGGATGGTAGAATAATATATAAGACAATATTCAGCGGTATTACCAATTTTATTTGTGAACGTAAAACCCCTGCTAGAAGAAACTACAGCAAATTGCGTATTTTTAAGTTATAGTACAGGAAATAAGGCATTATACCTCACAATTCTTAGGTCCTGCATGGATTGACTTCAAATTTTAACGGAAGGTAGAGAATCTCCCAAGGATCAAAAGGATATCTAACCGAAGGGCGTCAGTACCCTGGGGGTGTTTGCCCATCTACATTTTTTATTATATTTTAAGTACAGGAATCGATCAAAAAGGTCATTCTAAGTAAAAAAAATTATACATTTTTTTGGTAAAACTAATATTTTTCAAGTTATTCGCGATTGAAAGTAACCATTTTTACCGTTTTTAATGGGTTTGTCGAGAATAACTCAAAATTATGCATTTTATCAAAAAAACTGTAAAGGCAAGCAAATTGTAGGTTTTAAAAAACAAACAAAATTTATTAGTTACAGTTTTGATACAGCGTGGTAATTTTTAGCTTTTTTCGTCAAATTCAAAATTCAACAGATTCAAATTCAAATTACGGGCCAATGCTGCATATTTCAAGAAAAACTCATAAAATCTTTTCTAAAGTACATAATCATACCTTTATTTTTAAGAAATCTTTAGCATAAAAATTAAGCGAGTTATGATAGAAAGAAGGTCAGTATACCCATTTTTTTCTACGAAAAAATCAGAGTAAACATCTCTCTAACCACCCCTAATTAAAATTTTACCCTTCTGCAAATCTCTATATACGTGTGTATTATTAATACGTCCAAGAGGTTTAACCTATTTAAAATGCCTAATATCAGAAAAATTACAGCTTAAAGTGAGAAACGATAAAATTAATAAAGTATTAAATTGTAGTTTTTAAATAAAATTTCTCTGTGTGTAGATTTTCTGTACAGTGAATATTTGGCGAGAAATAGCCGTTTAAAACCTCTATTTACAAACGAGCACCTTTTCGAGCCCTTTGTTGTAGGCTGGTTCAATAAGTGGACTGTATTTTTCTTTTTCTAATAACAACTTTTATTGAAGCTTGGAATTAAAGTAAATATTACAAAATTTTAGGAAGCTAATTTCTAAAAACCCTTGACAATTTTTATCGTCGCTGTCAGTCTCTTTCCACCTGATCTTACTGGTGGTTATTCTATTACCTCCTACATAAATCTTAACATGCCACCCGCCTTGAAAGTATGTAATACTTTAAACAAAAAATATGCATCGATTATATTAAAAACAGTTAACATGTGTATCAAATACCTTCAAGAAAGTCAGACATACCAAATTTTATTACATATTCTTAGAATTTTTAAATTATAAACATAACAAGTTTCCTATATCTATAATCTATAACAAACATTCCATGATTACCATTACCATAATAAGACAATATACTATAATTATAATTTAATAAGTACCCTACTCTAAAGCAAAAAACACATTGTTTTGTATGTTTAAAATTTCGAGTTCAAAACCTTTAATCGTTTTTAATTGTTATTGTCCACTGGCAAAACACATACTCGATTTACTGCCCTAGACACTACAGAACCTCGCATCGCAACCTTTACTACTCTAGTTTCTCCATCTAGACCTGGACATAATTGTACCACTCGTCCTAGTGGCCAACTAAGAGGAGGAACATTATCATCTTTTAAAAAACTAATGATCCCACTTTCAATAGTTCAGGAAATTTTCGACGCCATTTGATTCGTGTCTGTAGTTCTGATAAGTATTCCTTATGCCATCGGGACCAATAATGCTGAACCATAGACTGAAATAATTGCCATCTTTTCAACCTATTTTCGGGTATATTAGTTAGACCTGGCTGGGGTAATGCAGTCAGTTTTCTTCCAATTAAAAAGTGTGAAGGTGTAAGGGCTGCATTATCTTCTGGGTCTGACGTCATTGGACATAATGGTCGCGAATTTAAAACACCCTCGATTTGGGTCAACACTGTACTAAATTCTTCAAACGTCAGTGAATTATTGCCAGTGACTCTTTTTATGTGTGATTTAGCGCTTTTTATGCCCGCCTCCCAGATGCCTCCAAAACTAGGTGAATTCGCAGGAATGAAATGCCAATTGACCCTTTGGACAGCTAATTTATTAGCAATTTCGTTACAATTTTGATTTAAAAATTTATATAATTTGTTTAGTTTTTTTGCACCTACGTAATTAGTGCCATTATCTGAATACATATTATTTGGCATTTCTCTCCTACTTATAAATCGATTGAACGCAGCTAAAAAAGGCATCAGTAGTTAATTCTGTTACTAACTCTAAATGTACGGCTTTGACGGACATACAAACAAATGTATGCTTTTGACAACCTAGCACCCCTAAACTTTCTGTCCTTAAGTAAAAACGGCCCACCAAAATCAGTACCTACATTACTAAATATAGTATTATTATTTACGCGTACACTTGGTAGGTCACCCATTAAATACTGTAGGGGCTTGGGGTTAGCTTTAAAACAATTGACACACCTTTTGTCGACAGCCTTACAACTGTTTCGACCACAGAGCGGCCAATAATTATCTCTTATAGAACACAGTAACATTTGTGCGCCGCAATGTAAAAGACGCTCGTGTTCATGTGTTAAAATAAGTCTTGTCAAAATATGATTTTTTGGTAAAATAATTGGATGCTTTTTTATATGGTTGCTTGGCATTTTTAGTCGACCGCCCACGCGAATAAGTTTATCTTCCATAAACGGATTAAGTGATAAAATATTACTCTTTTTGGAAAGCGGCCTTTCATTTAACAAACATTCAATTTGTGCTTCCCTAATTAACAGATTTTGAGAACAAGTAATCTCGTCTAAAGATAAAGGACCAAAACGTCGATTTGCTTTACTTTTACAATTAAAAATAAACCGTAAAATATATGCCAAAACTCTATACATAATTTTAAATGAGGAGAATCTTCGAAATAAACTATTCACTATAAATTCCGCATTAAACATTATTCCTGAGAAAAGTTTACGCTCCTCTGGCATTATTTCGTCCGACATCTCCACCATATTGTTTTCGTCTTTGGTCTTCTAAAGACCTTTTTCGAAAATAAACCATGGTGGACCTCTCCACCATAAGGGGTTATCAACCAAACCTTTAGGAGAAACACCTCGTGACAGCAAATCGGCTGGATTGTCCGACGATCTCACGTGATCCCACAATCCATCTTTCGTCAATGATTGTATTTCACTAACACGGTTTGCCACGAATGTCTTCCATCTTGCCGGAGAGTCTTTAATCAAAGCTAAAACAATTTTTGAATCTGTCCAAAAATATACCTGCTTTAAAGACAATTCCATAGATTCTTTTATTTTGTTATAAATATTTGCCATAAGGACAGCTCCACACAATTCTAAACGCGGTAAACTCATTTTTTTAATAGGTGCAACCCTTGATTTTGCACATAGTAAATTTGAAGAAAATGTGTTTGACGTCGTAACACAACGAATGTAAAAACACGCCTTCTCGGAGGCATCGCTAAATCCATGAAGTTCTAGTGTTACATAATTTGACATGACAGCTTGCCTGGGAATTTTGATTTTATTTGTATCTTTTAAATCATTTTGAAATCCCAACCATGTATTAGTTATTTCCCTTGGCAATTCATCGTCCCATCCTAATCCAGCCTTCCCCAATTCTTGAATAATTAATTTGGCTTTTGTTATAACGGGACACACTAGACCTAAAAGGTCATAAATTTGACCTACCACAGATAAAATAGAACGTTTTGATATTATGGATAATGGCAGAACATGACAATTATTTATTTTATATGAAATTTCATCGTTATTAGAATCCCAATAAACTCCCAAAGTTTTGTTATGTTCCCCAGGTCCAATATTTAATATACTTACTTCTAAATCATCAAAATATTCAAATTTTTGTAGTGCGTTTTGATCGTTGCACAACCATTTTCGTAGTTGAAGTCCAGCAGAATTCAAAACCTTACTTCTATTCCGTTGGATGTCTAACAGTTCTTTTTCAGTACTAGCTCCTGTTAAAAGATCATCCATGTAAAAGTCTTTGGTTATTATTTTACTTATGTGTGGATATAATTCCTTATTTTCCTCTGCTAAGTGAAACAAACACTTTACTGCTAAGTACGGCGAGGAAGCATTACCGTACGTAACTGTATTTAAAGAAAATACTTTTAGTTCATCATTTTCATTGGCACGCCAAAATATTTTTTGGTATTTTCTCTGCTCAGGAGTTACCCATATTTGTCTAAACATTTTTGACACATCGGCTGTCATGACATAGTTATGAATGCGAAATCTGGCTAATGTTGAAAAAATGTCTTGTTGAAGTGTGGGTCCTATATATTGCACATCATTTAATGACATGTTACTATCAGTCTTGCAAGAGGAGTCAAAAACCACCCTACACTTTGTGGTTAAACTGGTAATCTAAAATACCCTTCATCATTAATAAAATTAACTTCAGACATGTGGTTTAGGTTTTGATATTCCAACATAAATTGTGCGTATTGTCGGCGCAGATCTTCATTCTTTATAAATTTCTTTTCCAACAAGTTAAATCTTCGGGCAGCCTTTTCTCTTGAGCTTCCTAAATGTTCCACTTCCTTTTTAAAGGGTATTGTTACAATATACCTTCCAGTTTCATCCCGTTTTACGGTGTTTTCAAAATACTCTTCGCAATATCTTTCATCTTCTGTCAAATTTTTACTGGTACCCTTCACTTCTTCTATCTCCCAAAATTTGGTAAGCATATCATCAATGGGCCTTTCTGAATTTAAAGAAAAACAACTTATTGTCTTTTCTATTCCTTTAACATTGGTAGCCATTTTTCCGGCTACTGCCCAACCAAAAACAGTATTTTTCAGTATAAGCATATTTGGACCCAAAGTCCTAAATCCGGGCCTTAAAATACGCCAAAAAATAGCAGAACCTAATAAAAGGTCTATTTCTTTGCTTACATTAAATTGAGGGTCTGCTAAATAAAAACTACACGGTATTGCTAACATCTCTTTTTTAAAACTTGTGCTGGGTAATTTACATAAAATATTTGGAAGAACCAAGCACTCCAAGTTCGTACTAAAATCACAATTTTTAGAAATTATATTCATTTTAACACATTTATTTATATTTAATGTGGTTTGACCCACTCCCTTTACAGTATGTACCACCTTTTGTGGTTCTAAATTTAAAAGCTTACACAATCTTTCAGAAACAAAGTTAGACTGGGAACCACTGTCCAATAACGCACGCGCCTCTACAATTTTACCATCCGAACATTTCAAATTTACAATTACTGTGGATAATAACACTTCAGATACTTCGCCTAATCGCGCAACATTGTATTCCACCCCTTCGCTGGATGGTGTGGCGGCAATAGTCGCCGTGGCGCTGTCTGCTGTACTCGTACCGACGCTCGGTACAGAATCTAAAGAATTATCCGGTACACCATTTGAACCCACATTAGGCAAATTATTATTTAACTGTAAATTTTCCGATCGCGATGTTACATGTAAAATCGTATTATGTGCCCCATTACACTTAAAACATTTGCGCATTTTACATTTCCAAGCGAGATGTGTATTACGGAAGCATATTAAACATAATTTTAAACGTTTTGTTTCCGCTATACGTTTTCTACAGAAAACCCTAAAAAATTGTCACAATGAAAAATCGTATGATTACCCTGATAAAAATAACATTTTAGTTTAGCATTAGATTGATTATCTGCGAGAGTTAAACCATAACTACGAGATTTTTTATTGTTTACTTCCGCTTGACCTCTACTACCCTTAAAATTATCAATTTTTTCGAGAATTCCAGATTTTTGCCTTAAAAATACCACAATATCATCGAAAGAAGGCAAATCACTTGTTACTTTATAATTTTCCAAATCGCGTCTGGTAGTAGCTACAAGTTTATTGCATATAATGTATAAAATCAAACGATCCCAAGAATCAGTAGCCTCTCCCAGTGTTTTAAGTGCTTTTAAATGTTTTATAAATGAATCACAAATATTTCTTAACTCTATATAAGATTCTTTACTGATTTTTGGGTATTCAAAAATAACTCGAATGTGATTATAAATCATTAAATTTTTATTTTCGTAGCGGTCAATCAAAAACTGCCAAGCAACCATGTAGTTATTTGCTGAGATATGTATCGTTTTTATTGCCTCAGCTGCCTCTTTTTCAAGACTTTCACGTAAATAATAAAACTTCTGTGCATTAGATAAATTTTTATTTTCATGAACCAAAACTAAAAAGGTATCTTTGAATTCCAACCAGTGGTCGTACCGACCATCGAGAAATCAAAATAAATAGTCTCAAAATTTGCTCGTTCTGATTCACCTGTATCGGAGGCATCCAGCAGTTCGATTTGACTTTGTATATCATTAAATTCTTAAAACAGTGGCTCAATTTTATCCAGTCTTACTCGCAATTGGCTCAGAACATTTTTGGCTATTATTTGATCCTTTCTAACACTACTAAAATAATTAGAAAAACGAGTAAGCTGGCCTTGGTACAATAAGCCTTCAGGCTGCAGTGCCACCGGACATGCAGACGGCTCCCTGGGAAAAAAAAAAAAGCTGGCCTTGCGGAGCATAATAATCTTCATAATTTTTCTAAATTTAGTCACTTTTTGATCCAAGTTTTTATACATATAAGCAATAAATGTATAAAGGGAATTTTAGAAGGGTGAAATCCATTTTTATTGGGAGGGTAATTAGGGGTTGTTTCCATTGATTGAACCGAAAAAACCTAACCATTTAGACTCCGTATCTTGGTTCGTATTGGTCGTAGAAAAATTATAACAAAGGAATTTTGTTTGCCTTTTTAAAAATTACAATTTTGTTTTATATAATTTTTTAATAAAATTCATAACACAGGTATGATTGGTGAATTTTTCTGATATTGAATAATAGTCTCTTATAGATTTCGAGGTGCGGATTAACGAAAAATAAAAAAAAATCCACCACGAAAGGAGTTTTAGGAAAATTAATTGGCCTTTGAGAGAAACTTTGAAGACCGGAACACAAAATTTATTGCAAATTTATTGCAAAAAATTTGATCTTTCCAGCCAACGTGCTTCTACCTCCCTTCACATCAAACTTGAACTAATTACAATATTTTCTAGACAATAGAAAAAGTTCAGATATGCCCAATTTGTGGAAAACATGTAAGAAAATTTCAGAAAATTGGGGTGCAACATGCGGGCTTAAAGTTTATTTCCTAAAATCTCACTTAAACTTCTTTCACGAAAATCTTTGGGATTTAGGTGTGGAGCAGGGTGAGAGAGGACAAAAAGAAAGGCTGTATGGAAAGATATCAATGGAGATGGAATATTAACATGATTGCAGACTATCGTTGGATGTTACAGAGGGATACTTAGGCGAATAAACACATACAAAAATTTCTGACACTGAGAAGCGAAAGAGGTACTACAAGGATTTATAGGAGTTAATTATGCACGTTAGTTAAGTTTTGATACGATAAATATCTATATGTGTATTGTTTAAGCTTTGTACTCTTGTATTTATTTTATTAAAACTTCCTTTGACGCAATAAATTTATATTTTTTTAAATCTTTTAGTATTTTCAAATCCAGCGCCCTATAATTACCTAATATGGTTACTTTTCAAATAAACAATTTTCAAGGGTCAATTTTGCATACCTGTGGAATTTTTGAGTTAATCGCAAAAACCCCATTATTAAAAGGCCGATTTTTCGCTTAATTCCTGTATTTAAATTGTAATAAAAATTTTCACCTCCAAGATGGGGTGGCGACTACCCCCAGGGTTTTGGCGTCCTTCGGGTCGATATAAATTTTGATCCGTGGGCTATTCCCTACCTTTTGCTTCATTTCCGTAATATTAAAAAATAATGACATCCCCCTAAGCTGCAAATAATAGCCATAAAAAAGTTAACGCTTAAAATGTGACAATTAGTTTTGAATATCTTAAAACGTTAAATTTGGCATTTTGTCATAATTTGACATTTCAGAGGTTAAAAATATAATCAACGTTGAATAAGAATAATAAAATTGTATAATAAAATATGACGAACTATGAAGGCATATTATCCATACCCAAAGATATTTTATTTCCAGATGAACTCAATAGATATTTAAGAGATCAAATTATGGTGAATAACATAACTATATAAAAATCCGTATCCCTTTTTGACAAGATTTTTAGTAATTGGTGGTCACTCATTAAGTTTCTAATCGTTGCTTAACTTTAATGATATCAAGGAAAATGCTATAGGCTATCCCCTAGAAAGAATATATTGTGTGTCTAGGTAAGTTGGCGTCAATGGAAAACTTTTTTATTATCAATTTTAAGAAAACAAAGTTATTTTTATAAAAAGTTCTGCATGGTCCACAACCTAAAAGGCCACCATTAAATACCAAATTGTATCAGTTATTTATAATGTTTGGCCAAAAATGTAATTTTTTCTCAAGGGTAAACAGGGCAGCCGAGAGCCGAGCTGGGCCACGGTACAAGTCAAACTTGCGGGCCCCTTCTTAAAAAAAAAAGTTGAAGATCAAAAACAAAAGTCCACACTTACTGCAAAGTCATACTTCATTTAAAAATAACCCTTAAAAAATTAGAAGAGCAAAAAAAAGGTCCTCACTTAAAAAACACTTTATAGTGATATTCTATACATTACTAAGTATTACGTTTTTCTTTCCGGGCGGGAGCCTCCATTCAGTCCGGGCACACCCAATTACTCCGGGCCCCGGTAATTTGTACCGCGTTCAACACCTTCTCGTTGGGCCTCGAGAGTAAAATGCCTGTATTTTTGTTAATATTGCAAATTGTTATAAAGAATAGATGTTTAGAATTAAAAACAACATACAAATATGCAGTTTTGTTGAAAAAGTATATTTCCTAAATAGTGCTGAAAGTGCCACTTTTCCGTACGCGATTGCAGTTGACCAAACGACGCGTAGCGGAGTTTGGTTAAGCAGTCAAGTGCGGAAAAGGCACTTACGGCACGTGTTAGAAACGTTTTTTGTACGAGCGCGAGCGTAAGAAAACATTAAATCAAAATTTTATTATATATATTTTTTATTTTAACACAATGCTACCTAATACCCTACTTGTACCGCCATTTTGCGGGTTAACAGCGGATTGAAGAAGTTTTTTTTTGTTGTGGAAATATTGGTGTCTGTGGAATATGTTTCTTTCACCTCTTCATTTGGTTTGGCCAAAGCACAATATTAATTTAAACATGAAGTACATGAAAATCCTTCATTGAGACTCGCTAATATATATGGTTCGACATTTTTGTACTTTTCCTCACTAGTGCGGAAAAGTACTTTTCGAACTAGTGCGGAAAAGTAAACTTTGCCTTTTAGGTCCTGGACCCTGCAGAACTTTTTAAAGAATTTCTTTTTTCGTAAAATAAATATTAAAAAATTTCCATATGACACCAACCAAAGTTGGGTCGTATTCGAATACTCAGTATTCTGAATAGTATTCGAATACATTTGAGTGTTTGATATTCGGTATTCGGCAGAATTCTTTTTGGTTAGTATTCGGGATTCTGTATTCGAATGCTTTTGAAGTATTCGACGAATACTTTTTTGAGTATTCGAATACTGGCGTTCCGAGTATTCGAAATCCGAAATGTGTAAGTAGTATTTAAATACGAAAATTGCCACGAGTAGAATACCAAGAATACCAAAAGGGAACAAAAAGTAGGGAAAAATGAGATAAGGACCTTTTTTTTTTGGTGTTCATATTTTGAATCATCGGTTTTTTCCTTTTCTAGTATTCAAAGATTTTTTCCCATTATTCGAATACCGATTCCGGGTATTCATGTATTCGAATACCTTTTTTCTTCCAGGTATTCAAATATTCGGGATTCGAATACTTTCTTTTTCCGGTATTCGTATTCGTATTCGAATACCGATTTTCAGTATTCGACCCAACTCTGACACTAACTTACCAAAGATTTCACTTTTTAGCCAAAACGTTTTTTGTCCTTTAATTTGTATACTTTGTATACAGGGTGTCCAAAAATATGGGGCAATCTCTCGGATTCATATAGATCACGTGAAAAGAAATTCCTATAATTTTTTTTCCTGAAGCCCTCTTTACAGAGATACGTGCCCCTAAAGACGGCGCTGGTTTTTCTTGAATAGCTTTTATAGTACTTGGAATAATGAAATAATTTTTTAATATGATAAATATAAGTGAGGACTCTTTGAAATGGTATCCTTGTAAAACATTTGCCTTCATTAGTTCGCCAGGGGTGGACTTACTCTTACACAATAGTGTTATTTATTTTTACACCCTGTATAATAAAGAAATAAAATAAGTATTTTTGGAAGCCTAAATCCTTACCTAAAAATAGGTATTTCTGTTACATGTTCATAAATTAAAGAGTATGTTAAACCAACTAACAAAATTATTAAATACAACCCTATTTAAACAAAATGTACCTTTTTTTAGCTAAGGGTTTAAGCTATTTAAAAAATAGTATTTTTATTCCTTTATTATACAGAGTGTAAAATAATTGGTACTATTGATGTGTAAGGGTTAGTCCACCCCTTGCGAACTAAGAATGGCAAATGTTTTACAAGGATACTGTTTTAAGGAGTTCTAACTGATAATTATAATATTAAATAATTATTTCATTAAACCAAGTGATATAAAAGTTATTCAAGAAAACCAATTTTCAGTGGCGTCCTTTAAAGGCACATATCTCTATAAAGAGGGACTTAGGACTAGGAAAATATTTTTATGAACTTGTCACATTATTTTTATTTGTTCTATATGAATCCAAGAGATTGTCCACATATTCTTGGACACCCTGTATCATATAAATTAAACCACGTTTAAATGGTTCTCCCCAACAATCCAAGTAATTTTTACTTTTTCGCCGCTATCACCAAAATATCTAGACTGCCTCTTTCTCCACTTCAGAAACCCACAGTGCGTTTGTACCTACTAGAATTTTAAGTATCAGCACCTCCCATTTCAGTTTTATATTAGGAATGATACAATTTCGTATAAGCACTAAAAATTTATCTAGGCTTTCAGCCAAGAAAATGGTATGCTTCAAAAAATTTACAGAAAAACGAAGAAAAATGTCTTGAAATGCAAAAAGAAATAGACTCTCTTAAAAGAAGGATCAAATCTGAAGAAACCCCTATGATACCTCAATTTACAGATTCTTCCAAAACCATTAACACTAAAATAGTGGAGCTTAGCAAAAATTTTAGAGAGAAATGTGCAGAAATGGAAGCATATAAGACCAAGTATTCAAAACTTTTAAAATATGTTGAAGAATTAAAAAAGGAGTCCGAAGAGCAACCGATACTGAAAGAGGATGTTAGACCAGAAAATGAAAAACTAGCTGAAATCAAGCAGTTACAAGACAAAATAAACGTAACAACAAACAAAATGCTGGAATTTAAAAATTTAAACTTTCAGCTTCGAAATGAATTAAAACAAGCTAATAAACTTTTACAACAAGAGGTTGGTGAAGATCTAAATTCTCTTCAAAAAAATAGTACCTGGAAAGGTCGTGCACAGATTATTTGCGACTTGCAAGAAAAAAATAAGAAGCTTAAAGAAAAGCTTAAAAACGTGCAAGGTATGTAAACGCATTTTTATTTTTAATAGTATTGATTTACTAGATTCATTCAAAGATGTCCTAGTGCTGAAATATAAGGATATTAATTTTACTCCGGAGGTTTTACAAATAAATCTACTCTCTCTAAACTAACCCCTTTTCATTATAGTTTAAGAAATTTCATTAATAAGAAACTGATCTTTATTACACAATTTCACGAAAACACAGATTGATTTTTGACGTGGCAAAATTGTATTTTTGTTTAACCTGTAATTACCGAGGTTAAAATTAATTTCACGTAAACACTGACGTGGGTGCCGCAGAGTCTTACATACATATTATGTGCTTATATTTTAAAATCTATAGCTCTTTTAGGGTAAATGTACTATTAATTCCATTAAATAATGGAAGTTTAACAAATTGAAACAATTTTTGTTTTATTTATTTCTTTATATTTAACTTTTAAATGGAAGTTTAGAAATAATTTAACATTTTTGGTAAAAATCACTTGAGATCATAATCGTAAGCGCCGGCAGCAAGCACTTGGATCCCCTGTCATAAAAGAAGATAAATTGAAAAAATTACATTTTTAAAACTTTTTATTAAGTTATTGTATGAATAAAAGCTGAAGACCTCTAGGTTGCTATCCAAAATTATTTATCACTTATGTACATAATAGATGTACATATACAGTGTGTCCGCCTAAGTTCTTTACATATGGGTAACTTTTTTATTATATTATTTAACAAAAAAAAGGTATTCTTTATATAAAGCTCTGAATGATCTAAAATCTAAAATGCAATTATTGGATATTCATTTTTTTAGTAGTGTACAAGGTATCTCTAAAAATGTGAATTTTGTTCAAAAGGAATTGAAAATTAAAAATAAACTCCTAAATATGCAAGCTCATTCATTTACAAAAAGTTTTTCTTTAATTTTTTATGCGTTTTGACAGTTCTTAAGCTTTCTTTAGATATTACATTTGGAAATAAGTATTAACAAATGTACAAATTGAAATTTTCATCGTTTTATCATAAAAATAAAAAAACTTTTTCTTAAAAATGAATAAGTTTACATACACTACTCAAAAAAATTATCGCATATGCTCGATTTCTTTCATAAGCTTTAATACAAAAATACTTTGATTTAAATGGCCATATCTCTTTTAATAATTAAGTTATCAAGACAATTAAAAAAAGAAAATCTTAAAAACGTAAAGCTATAACTTTATATTAACCGTTGTTATTTAGTGTTAGCAATACATCCTACGGGGTGATAATTTTTTTTTTTTGAAAAAATGAATAATTTTGAATCGCCCTATATATATGTGCTGTGAAAAGGGAGAAATCTCATTTGTGAACAATTTATACCCTTACCCATTTCTGATATTTTATAATCACAAATTTGACTACTCCTTTCAACAGCACATCATATAGGGCGATTAAAAATTAATCAAGCATATGCGATAATTCTTTTGAGTAGTGTATTTAAAAGTTATTTTTATTTCCAAAGAATGTTTCCTAATAATAATTTTCAATATTTTCAAAAATAGGGGTACTTTCCTCTTGAACAAAATTCATGTTTTTTGATATACCTCATACACTACTGAAAAAATGAATATCTAATGACTGCTTTTTAGGTTTTAGACCATGCAGTACTTTTACAAAGAATAACTTTTTTCGTAAAATTAATAATAAAAAAGTTTCCCATATGTAGAGAGCTTAGGCGAACAAACTGTATATTGTTACAGACTTTCAAAAATGTGTTTAGGTTATAGAATTTTAAAGAGTTAGGATCATTTAATTTAGTTTGTTAATTTATTTAAATAATTTACCTTAATTTTTCCAAGTTCTTTCATCACTTTCGAAGGTTTCCGAAAACGCCCGAATTATCCATTAAGAACTTTTATGCTGTACTATGGAATTTTCACGATATTTCTCGAAGATTCTAGATCATTCCTTACTCTTCCACCATACTATAAAAGGGCGACGGGAAACCTTCGATCAATTAGTACAGATTCGACTTTTGTGCTGTAAACTTCGAGACATTGACAATTTAAGAGTTTGCCGTTATTGCAACCATAGTTACGTTACATTGTTAATAAAGGTATAAAAACGAAGGCACGTGTTTTTATACGAGGTGTTTTGGAACAATAATTTTTATGTTTTATATTTTACTGGGTGTCTCCTAATTGCGGTAAGACATTTTAAGGGCGTGGGGCGTTGATCCAATTTTGGAAACAACCGAAGGAATTGAAACCTTTAATCCTATAGAAATTCTCTTTAAAACATTAATTCTCCAATAAACACGGGTCCTGAAATTTTTCGTTACCAAGATATTAATGGTGTATAGATGCACACGCTTCTCCTGAAAGCTATATCCTGACGGCGCCCATGATATATCATAAATTCCAAATTATTAATTAAAATTATTTAAAAAATTAAACAAATTTACTTCTAATCCTAATTTTAAATAGTCGTTTTATTAAAAAAGTAATTATATTATAGTGAAAACAAAAAATTAAATATTGATGTAGAGCCTAGAGGCCTACCAAAGTAAATTTTCATACCGAAATTGCGCGCGCAAACACGTGCGCAACCTTTGACTGCCTCGGCGCAACTAAACTAAAAGGTACTTTCGCGAGTGTTACGCTCAAAGACGGAAGTAATTCAACAGTTTTACTTTGTGAAGGCCTGCGAAGCCCCCACCTCAGTAGTTAAAGGTTAATCTAAAAAGGAGGGAGTCCATTGTACGGAGAAACAAATATAAAATTTAGAACAAATCAAATTTGCAAATAATATAAATTCGTAAAGAGCTAATCCCATCATACAATTCATCTTATTCTTGCGCATAAAGAAGCTACTCTCCTTGTTGATGATGCTTATAGGTCCGCTTAGCTAACGTACTTTCGTAAACTATTTGAAATCCACACTTTTACCATGCGCAAAGACGGGAGTAATTCAACAATGATACTTTGTAAACGCCTGCGAGCCCCCACCTCAGTAGTTAAAGATTAATCAAAAAAGTAGGGAGTCATTGTACAAAGAAACAAATATAAAATTTACAACAAATTATTTTTTTTTTAATAAACGGTAGTGTTTAAATACTTTGAAAATTTCGGTAATTGTCTAGAAACTGTCCGCAACTTCGATTTTAACCAAATTAGGTATACGGGGGTTTTGGGGCGCTGATCACGAATCTGAAAAAACGAATTTTAGTCGGAAACGTTTTGTTTCCGAGATATCCATCATCAAAGTTGGTATTTTGAACTAACCTTATTTTCACTATATTTCCCCTTGTTTTTGCATACAATTCTTGATTTTCAGTTAAAGTGATACACAATATTTGGTTTTCACCTTTTAAAACATCATTTTTCTACGTATTTTACACTTTTTTTTGAATTCAATCGCTTTTAATTATGGTGAGTGCGTCGGAGCAGATTTAAGCATGGCTTGTTGCGTTTTTAAAGGGACCCTTCTTAATGTATTTAACAAAAGGTGAAAAATATATTAAAAAACAGGGTTTTAATATAAAAATCTAATATTGTGGTCCACTTAAAGCTTTAAATCAAGAATTGTGTGCAAAAAGAAGGGGAATATGGTAAAAATGAGGTTAGTTCAAATGCCAACTTTGATGATGGATATCTCGGAAACGAAACGTTTCCGACTTAAAAGTCTTCCAGATTTGTGATCAACGCCCACCAGCGCCCAAAAAACCCGTATACCAAATTTGGTCAAAATCGGAGTTGGGGACAGTTTCTTAACAACTACGACTACAACTTCTTTTTGTACGGAACTCTATATATGCTAAGCAGATGAGTTATACCTGATTGTGTTCTCAATTTATTTATACTGTGGACGGGTTAAGCAATATAAACTGAGTAAATAAAATAAAATACCTCCTCCTATACATATAAGAATGTATAACATAAATATAAAAATTTTAGAATTTGGAGGACAAGTCGAAATAAAGAGCCTTAACGACAAAAATAATGGTAAAATGGAAAGTCTGGAAAAAGAAAATAGAGAACTAAAATCTATAAATGAAAAATACAAAACTAAAATTGAAACATTAAAATCTAGATGCTGTATGCTTGAAACTGGAAATCAGGAGCTGAAATTAAAAGTATCAAACGCCCAAGAACGTAGTGCGAAAGAACTGGAGATTATAGCATATATGACCAATCAATTGGCTGAGGCGGAAAACAAAAAACGTAAAGCTCTTAAAGAAAAGGACAATGAAATAGGCAAAGTGAATATGGAAATTGCAAATTTGCGAGAACAGATTCAAGATTATAAGGTTTTAACTAATAACTTAAAATCAAGAATGAACGAAAATAGAAATAATGGCAATGAAATAACTGAAACAAAACAAATCAGCGAGTATCAGGTAGAAATTATCCAATTTTTTATGCAACAGTTAAATAGTGGTTTTGGGAATAATAATATATTGTCGATTAGAAACAGATGAATTGAAGTAGTGTAGCCAAATTAATAAGAGGTTCAATGCAAGAACCGGCCAAGTCCAATTTTTAGGCAAATTGAGTTAACATCACGTTTTTACTCAGTATAAAATTATATCTTTTGATCTGTGCAAGAACTGGATCTGAAACTTAAAAAATAATTCGCTTTCTTTTAATGGTAAATCTTTTTTGTCATATGACAAAAATGTCAGTAAAAATTCTGTAATACTGTTTTTCACCTCTAAATTTCAAAAACAACTATTTCTGCGATTAAGCAAAAAGTCGAACCATTTTAAACCATGTGCTGCCAAGAGAACACCCAGTTGTTCCCAATTTTCCCCTTCCAGTAGTTGCTTGGGCTTTTCAAATGTATCTAATTAATAATTAATATTTTTCTTTTTTTTCTTTACACTAAAAAAGTCCTTCGGGCAGAATGTGATACAAGTAATAAAATATGTATACTTTTGAACTTGTTATTTTGATTACCTCTTTCGTATTTGCTTAAACAAAATTGACCTGTTGGAATCTATTTAGTAAAAAGAAAGAGTTTTTATACTTAGTATCTGCAACAATAATTAAAAATTATAAATATAATAAAAAATACCAGTTCTTTCAAAAGCAATTTCTTTAAGTATTAGGGATATTTTAAGAGTGGAAATGCTAATTGATCTAAGTGCCAAAATATTTTTTGTCCAACAATATGTTGTATGTCGCAGGCCCTATACCGGTATGGAAACAGAACTGCTGACCATAGGGAACGCATGCATTTAATCCTCTCCACTACTTTGCTATGTACTCTCCTACAATTTACCTTTGCAACGAGCGCGCCGATTTGTGTCAAACGTAATTAGGGGCTGTCGGCGCACCGCTTTCACCTTTCGTCGGACGGCGACACGGCTCGAGCACACCCCACCTCGAATATTGCCACTGCTTTAACATACTGTGTAATTTCCTATGGTCGGCCGTGTTGTTTCTATACCTGTATATTCCACTTTCAAATCTCGGTGCCAATGTCACTCTACTAATTGCAAACGAAATCCAAAGTTGAGGCCACCTGTATGTCAAGCATTACAGTCTTAACTAATTTCTTTGGTTTCTTGAGATTTCTAATTGTGGCACTTATATCACACTACACTTCCACCCTACATTTATCTTTAAGAAACGGCAAGAATTTCTTCAAAATGCCATTTCAAACCTAGAAGACGAAAAGCTTAAATTAATTGAGTTGGTTGACATTCAGAAAAAAAGATTAGAGAATGAACGAAATGAACACGAAAAATGTCAACAACTTTATCGATTGGAGAAACAAAAAGCGATAAAACTTGAAGCAAGTATTACAAAATCTGATCTGGATTGTTTATCATCCTCTGTAAGTATACGAAGTTGTGTAAAAAAACGAATTGTTCATAAAAGTGTTTGCTTTGTGCAAAATCCTTAAAGCTATAATAAAAATTGACCTATGTTATACAGGGTGCTTGAAAATCGCGAAAATATTAGTTTGACAAATGAAAAAAATTGAAAAAATATATTTAAAAATGTAAATTTAAAAAACATGGAATATAAATTAAAAGAGTTTTATACATTTTTTTCTTATCGTTTTCATTACTTAGAAAAATTAGGTGTAAACTAAAATAAATGTTTTTTTTTGTGCTGCCTGCATGAAAAATTGACTTTTTTTCAAATAAGTATTACCATAAAATCTGATGTGTTATACAAATTCTGTTTTTATTTTATTGATTTCTTTTCTTCATAAATTTAAAATATGATAAATGAAGTTGTGTAACAAAAAAATGTTGACCAGTGTATTCAATAACTGACGTGAACTCTAAGCACAGACTTAAAGGTAATGTATGTTGATAAACATGCACTTAATTAGGTGTTATTTGTTTTAGCAGAGATCACGTTATAGCGTGATTTCTCAATCTTCTAGAGCTACAGAAGGTAATTTAAGAGACCAACTTGAATTAGCAGAAGAAAATATAAAAGCACTACGCACACGATTAAAATTAGAGCAGCAAGAGAAAAAGAAGATTTTCAAGAGTTTGCTAAAATCTTAAAGTCATCAGTAAAAATAAATATTTAATATATTTAAAACGTAGTAAAACCATTATTTTTATTATGTGTACAAGACTTGGTATAATTGAACAAAGTCCAGATTAGTTTAACAAAATGTTCAATAATATTGTAACTGACTTTTCTAATCCAAATTAGTATTGAAATTTTCAGGACCGTCTTTTTTGTAAAAAAAATAGAACCTATATTTATATGTATATAGGCCAAAATAGTTTTTTTTCGTCTAAAGAAAAAAGTGTATTAATTTGCGTCATTATCATAGTCATTATCTAGAAAATTAAAGTACCAGTTGAAGCCAGCCGGTGGGAAGCACAGCTCTCATAAAATAATTATTATAATAACTACTTCCTATCTAACCCTGTTAAATAAAACAGTAGGTCATGCATGCGATTAAGGTTGGTAAATCTATTTTTTAACTGTGATAAAATTATTTTAGCTGGAGAGCTGGCATCCCTTTTTAGGTAGGTATTTGAGGCAGGCTGGCAACTTGTCACATACTTTGTCCTATTACACCCCAACACAGAAGTGCAGACCTGTCTGCTGAGTAGCGGGATAAAATCAAGATACAGGGCGCAAATTGTATTTTTAAAATATCTTCCCAAAACGCTTGAACCGATTTGGGTGAAATTTGGTATACCTATTTAATATAGTAAAGCGCTTGTAAAGCTCTACCTAAATTAAGATTATTGGGTCCAGTGGCGTCTCAGTGGGCACTACAGCTAATGTATTGTGAAAAGCACACCACTGACTTTTTATAAAGTTTTAATTTTTTTTTTTTTTTGATTATGCAATTTAACTTTTTAGTCCCTGGTATTTTCTTCGTTTCTGCTTTCGGTTTTAGGAAAAAAAAATGAAAGCTTAGTAAATAGGGAAAATGATAATTTTCGATGAAATACACCACTGCTTATTTATTTTAATGGAAAGGGTGTGGCTGTGTACATACAAGTGGAATTATAGGAAGAAGAAAAGAAAGTGGTGTAGTTTGTGCAAAATTTTAATAAATATTAATAAGCGTAGCAGAAAGAGATAAATATTAATAAGCGTAGAGAGAGCAGAGTGCGATTTGGTAGTTTATTAACAACTTAGTTATTTCCGTAATGTAGATGTTCCTAACTTCTTGTAAAATGTAACTAAAAAGTACCACGTAAAGGATTATTCATTTTAAAGTAAACGGGGCCTTAATTTTAAACTTTCCTGTACTTTTTTAAAAAAGAATATAGCCATTTCGTGTATTTATTTTTTGCTTATTTAACGAATTAAGCACAATTTTTCCAAATACTATGATATAGGCATTTACCTAAATTCGGCGTAACAGGTACAGGGTATTCCATTTAAGAGGAAAAATGGCTTATTTTTCGACTTTCCCCATATTTTTAAAGAAATTTAAGATAGCCAATCGATGTATTTTAGCTCGAAGAGTTTAAAAATCATAATAAAAAATAATTGCATAAAATACAAAAGACTAACGCCATAATTGTTATTAGAAAAAGAAAATACTGGCATATTTACAAGAGATCAAATTCTAACGCCGATTATCTAATTTACAGAGACACATGCAATATGGTCAGAAAGGCCAAAGAAAATTATGAAAGAAATATTATTCAAAGTAAGAGCTCATTTTTTTATTAGTCCATTAAAAGCATATTAAGCTTAAAAGTTTCTAGTCCCACACTTAGAAACAGGAATGAGACCATAACAGGAAACCCTATGGAAGTGGCAAATCTGTTTGCAGATTATTTCGAGGGCACGCATATGACTGAACCTACGAATCCGACACTAAAAAATTCAAAATTCACCATCATTCATAACCATCAACAGTGAAACAATAGTTAAGGCAATAGATAACTTAAAAACAGATTGTAGTCCCGGACCTGACAAGATACATCCGTTGTTTCTTAAAAATGTATCTTCCATTGCTAATGTACCTCAAAATATTATGCAAACATCTCTAAATGATGGCAAAATTCCTCTAGAATGGAAAAAGTCCATAGTAATTAGTTTTTATAAAAATGGTGATAAATTTGATGCCACAAATTACAAGTAAGCTTAACACTCGGAATCGGTGTTCGAATACTGGAAAAAAGATTCGAATACTAGAAAGAAAAAAACGTCCATACCTCATTTTTTCCTACTTTTTGTTCCTTTTGGGTATTCTACTCGTGATCAATTTTGGTATTCGAATACTGCTTACGCATTCCGGTATTCGAATACTCGATCAAAAAAATATTCGAATCACTCTAAAGTATTCGAATACAGAATCCCGAACACTAACCAAAAAAGTATTCTGCCGAATACCAAATACCAAACACGCAAAGGTATTCGAATACCGGTAAAATGTATTTTGAATACTATTCAGAAAACTGAGTATTCTGTAAGATACGACCTTCACCCCTCAATTAATAATAATAATAATAATAATAATATTAAGAAGTTGCGCGAACTGGACGTTAGCACACGAAAAATGATGCATCTTCACCGCAGTATACTTCCCCGCTCATCAGTCTCCCACATTTACCTCTTACGCCATCAGGGGAGGTTGCGACCTTTTAAGCTGAGAGTGTATGCATGATCGTTTGGTTTTGAGTCTTGCTTGTCAGGTTGCTAAAAGCACGGATCCACTGCTGCAGTTAGTAAAAAGAACATGAAATGGCCAATGTTGGAGCATTTTTTGTTCAAGGCAGCCGAGCGAGCCGCGGAAAAACTTCGATCTCAGATTTGAAATAGATTCTAAAGACGACCAATCACCTTATAAGACAGGAGTCTAGTGCTGTAACAGCTGCAGTTAAAAGAGCCGAACAACGGATGCTCTTGAGAGATCATATCAATAAGCCGCGGCACGGTCTTGTACAGAAACATCAATAGACTCGATCTATCTCGAAAGCTTACGTTTGGATTTTGAAATCCGCCGAGCTTAAGTCTGGAGACCGAAGGATTCTTACTAGCATGCCAAGATGGGGTGATAAACACATTGGTGTACCTAAGCCAATTTTTCAACGTTCTTGACACCGCATGTCGAGCCTGTCGACAGCAACCCGAAACACTTTGCACATATTGTGTCAGCTTGTCCAGTGCATGCTGTCAATAGCTACATCCATCGGCATAATGACGCTCTTCGGGTACTTTACTATTACCTGAGGCATTACTACGGCATCGATGAAACAGCAATACTGCCGTTTGCTCCCGGCGACATTGAGGCAGTAGTGAAAATGACAACTGTCGCATATACTGGAACTATACGTTTCCCAACACGCATCAAATTCAAGCAAATAAACCCGACATCGTTCTGCCCTTGACTTGAGACAAATCACTACCATGTATGTGATAGAGTTCTCCTCGCCCCAGCAGAAACTAACGAGAGAAAGAAACGAGGCCGAAACATCAAGATCTTCCTTCGTCTGCCGAGGCAAAATGAATTTGGCCGAAGATCACCTTAACCGAGCGGACGCGAGGAGTGGTCTTTCGATATGGATGTGCCTTCCCGCACGACGCCCTACGGGGTCGGAGCCATGGGATACGTCGTGTTGGATCTTTTAGATAATAATAATTTATCAATATACAGGTTGTTTCTAAACAACTGCAAAACATTTTGGAGATGATTCCTTGTTTAAAATAAAGTGTGCTTTGCTTTATAAACATAGGGCAGAAGTCAACCATAAGGGAGTTGTCGCGGTAAAAAATGTCAAAAAATATCGTTTTTATTTTTCATCTCAAAAACGATTAGGCCTAGAATAATAAAATTCCAAGAAAATATTGTATTTTTAATACACTTTCTAAATATTTTTGCTCTTTTTTAATAATGGAAGTGGTGGAAATAGACTACCCCATCCTTCTTGCTAACCAAATTTAAAGAGACACTAACGCAATATTCTTAAAAATAAAAATTTGGATAGACTGGTTTATTTGGAAAAAAATTAACTATTGTATTTTTTCGTTCAACTTACCAATTTTAAATAAAAAAAAGTTAAATTGAAATCATACCGTGCCGGAACGAGAAAAATTATTTTATAAAAAAATCTATTTATGTGCTGTCACCTATAAAGAAATTTGTAATATGTCTTAATTTGACATTACTTGATAGTTTAAATACAATACTTATTGTTTTTAATCAAAAAATAAAGATTTATTTTTAATAAACTTTTTCGCGATATCTCCCTAATGGTTGACTTTTTGACTATGTTTATGAAGCACATTACCCGTTATTGTGAACAAAGAATCACCTACTAATTTTTCTCGCATTTGTTTAGAAACTGCTTGTAGAATACACGTAACGCAGGTGATTACCTGATACTTCAAAGTCATTGAAATTTCAATAACCTATATTTAAATATTATTTCAGTTTTTCATAATCTTCTTTTTGCTTCACTGGCATTTTCGACACTTGTAATGTAGCGATACCCTCTGTAGTTTTTTTAATAATTTAATATTTTAAACTAATAGAAAATCTACTAATAGGTAAAAATTTTAATGACTATAAAGTGCAGGTGATCACCTGCATTACCTTTATTTTATATTGATATATTTAATTAATCTAAGTCCAAAATGTGACTATTTAAGCGTCAATAACTCAAAAACAGTCGAAGATAGACTTATACTACCCTTATGGAAAAACACTTAGAATTGACCATAAAATCCAAAAATGTTATAGTAAATAGGAAGTTCCATTTAAAAAACGCAACAATTACGGCGTTATTTTTTGTTTTTTATGCATTTTTTTTATGAAGTTTTTCAAATTCTTAGAGCTAAAATACATGGATTGGCCATCTTGAATTTCTTAAAAAATATGGGGAGAGTCGGAAAATAAGCAATTTTTTCTCTTAAATGAAATACCCTGTACAATGCAAAAGGACAAATTAACTAAAATATGAATGTTATAACTGGTAACTTTTACTCCAATCAAACATTTTTGCATGTTTAATGCCCACTTCCACCAACTTTTTTGGGGATCCCTAGCACAAGGTGGAGAATTAACTTCTATATAAATATTATCTACCTAGTGCTAATGATCCCCTAAAGCAGTTGGCGGAAATGGGCATAAAAACACAATAAATTTAATTAAAAAAAAAAAACAAAATGTAAAGTAACTACCAAATTTTGCTTGCTAGTTACAAAAAAAAATTGAAAAATTAATTTCCTAAAAGAATAAGATAAAAAACAAAAATATATTGCATTGGTTTAAAAAGCCAGCCTTACCATGGTTACTAACTTTTTAGGCATTGCGCTTTATTTTGGACTATATATTCTTTAATAAAAATAAACACATTTTAGGGTAATTGTAAGCTAAAAGAAAACTCTCAACTTTTTTTTCAATAAAAAGTATATTTAACAATAATAATTGTTTAATAATATTCTACAATTTTAAAGCATTTTAAGGTATAACTTATCTCGGATATACTGTGTTAATAAAGATAAATAAGGCTAAGATTTTTAATGTTGCTTAACAAATACATATTATTTATAAATGCTTTCGTGCTGTTTATGGAGGAGCAAAAATGTGTTAGTTTTTGGCTAAATATTTTTATATTATAAACCAACTGAAATGTTTATATTTACTATAACCTGGATATCGTTTGTGTAATTCGCAAAGTGCTTAACTCCAGATCATCATTAGAAGACAGTACTGCCTAACTCTTTCATGATATTAGATGTCAAAATTTAATAAATTTAACTTTAGCAATTTATTTTTAATAATTTTTTTCTAAATTAAAATATTTTGTTTACTATAGGTTACCACACATCCCTGTAAAATTTTGCTTTATTTTTCTAAAATTTGAGTTAAGCACTTAGCGAATAACACTGACAATACGTAAGACACCTATATTTCGCAGTACTAATAAAAACAAACAAGATATATGTGTAGGGATGACTTATTAATTTTCCGATAAACATTTTAAGTAATTATAGGTATATTACCAATGACTACGTCAGAGAGTAAAAAAATCTGGATAACCACCGATATAAAATGTAGCTCATGATTAAATTTTCTTTCATTTTTTTTCAAGGGGCTTTGGAAATCTAAAAAAACTCTTTCTATATCCTATAAAGCTTATGATCAAACGATGTTACCGAATAATCAAAAAAGTGTGACCTATGAAAATAACAATAACAGTTACCTATTTCTTGTAGTATGTTGCAGTGATACATATAACAAAGTAAATAAAAAGTCAACTCGACAAGTTTTATAAATATAGCTTACTTATACTTATGAAAAGAGAGGCTTAGTATTTAAATTTCTAGTATTAAACATAACTTATACAGTTCTAAAATCACAACTTTTAGACTTACTAATATTTATTAACCAAGTGCAAAAGTGATAAAAGTAGGGTATATTATACATACTGTGATTATTAGCAAGGTTTTGTGTAAAAAAAAAACACTAACAGAGTAAAACATGTATCAATGCCATCATCAACTAGAACAGATTTGATACAAACCAGGCAAGGTTTTTAAAATAGATATCGGACATTTCATTTTATATTGTTTATAAGATAAAATCAATGTATTACTTATTTTATATCTTTTGCACTTAGTTTTTATGTACCGTGTGACAACGAAATTACTATCCACCAATTTATTTTCTTCAGTGCAACCGTACAGTTTTCAGATTTAGGGACATTATATTGTATATCAATGCCAATTTTAAATATAATAGCATCTGTGTATTACTTCCGGTTTAACCGGAAGTAATATAAACTTTGATATTTTAAATGGAACACCTTGCATATATTTTAGAATTTGAATTCTACAGGTCATTCCTGATATAAAATCTCAGATATATTCATAACCTAACTCTTTTGGTTTTGTGAAAATCGCGTTTAAAAATGTCCAAACGACAACACATTATGCAGTTTTATGGGAAAACATATGAACATCGCAAAAATTTAAAATGCTTAAAATAGTTGTTTTAAAAGACTGTACCCTTAGAGACCATTATAATACTACTTTCTGTTTAACCGGAAGTGCTGTAAAATTTGAACTGCCAAGAATGATAACCCTGATAATTTTAATGGAACAGCCTGTATATATTCCTAAGATTTAATTTCTTTAAGCTATTCCTGATATAAAACCTATAATATATCCATAACCTAACTTTTAAGTTTTAGAGAAAACTGAGTTTAAAAGGTCTAAACGACCTCACAATAGAGAGTTTCATGGATATTTTGTCGTCGTCTGGACCTTTTCAAACGCCGTTTTCTCTAAAACTAGAAAGTATAGGCTATGAGTATAATATAGGTTTTATATCAGGAATAGCTTAAAGGATATAAATCTTAGGAAATATAAAATTATCAGGGTTACCATACTTAGAACTTTAAATTTTACAGCACTTCCAGTTAAACAGGAAGTAGTATTATAATGGTCTCTAAAGGTAGAATCTTTTAAAAGAACTATTTTAAGCATTTTAAATTTTTGCGATGTTCATTTGTTTTCCCATAAAACTGCATAATGTGCTGTCGTTTGGACATTTTCAAACGCCATTTTCTCCAAAACCAAAGAGTTAGATTATGAATATATGTAAGGTTTTACATCAGAAATGACCTGTAGAATTCTAATTCTAAAAATATACAGGATATTCAATTTAAAATATTAAAGTTTATATCACTTCCGGTTAAACCGGCCAAAAATGCCAAAATTGGCATCCGATGATACAATATAACGTCCCTAAATTGCTGGATAGCAATTTAGTTGTCACCCGGTATATATAAAAAAACAGGTATAACAAGAGTTACGGGTATATCTTAGATAGAAGAATATATACAATAAACCATAAACAATGCTTTTTAATAGGTAAGTAGAACAAAAGGTTATAAAGAAAATATACATAGTGCTATCATAAAATACAAAAATTGCAGAAGTTATAAAGACTAAAAACTCATGAAAGTATAATATAACACTCTGGTTAAAAGTTATTAAATGTGATTTTACTATTAACTACAAAACATAACTAAGTAAAGTAAATAATTCTATTACTGCAGCTAAATTTCCAATAATTAAACTTATTATTAAGCCTCCCTCAGACGCTCAATATTATTAAAGCAATATTGATATTGATCAATAATATTCAACGTGTAAAAGGTTTACTGAAACGATATTATTGACGGCCATGATATCAAAGACAATAAAATTATCCAGTTAATATTTAAAAAAATGTGTGCAAGGTATATTGTTATATCATACAAAAAACGTCAGTTACGCGGTTTTTGGTTAGCACTTTGTCCATATAGTGCGTTGCTCCCTTCATTTTTTTGTACTCGTGACCAAAACAGACGGAATTCCAAGTCCAAGTCCTTTTTCGACAGTATAATTATGTAAATCTGACAGTTTTTTGATGGATTGAATCAATATTATTGTTAGGTACCATTTGTTTTTCGATGTATTGCATCAATAATCTTACTTCAAAAATATTGACCGTCTGAGGGTGGCTTTAAGCTTCGGCAAACAGCAAGTGGGTCGCGGCGTTGACGCATTGGAACCCGTTGTGTTACTTTGAATCCTTGCTTAACAGTCAAAACGCGCTTCCATGCCGCCTGGCGTGTCACGGACGTGTTTTATTTGACATTGACGTGGTCATGTCCGGCTAATGCCCCGTTCCGCTCGCTGTATGACGGAAGCTTGATTTTAAAATTTGATTTTGGGATTTTATGTGATATTATATTGGAACAAGACCTATCTGAGGCAAAACACACATTAACAATTTGGTAAAGATAGTAACCTATAACTTTAACTCCTGGGATATTATTAACAACCTTATAATGTACTGCTCTTGCGACTATAAAAATTAGCACCACAATATATGGAATTTCTAATACACCACTTACGTATAGGTAATTATTGTTTTTGTTAGCGATGCCTGTCTCAAGCACCATAAAGGATTTTAATATAGTATATATGTATGTATATGATAATTACAAAAATAGCTTATGCGACCCTAAAACCTTAAAGAAAAAACAGCATTTTCAGTCTTTACAAAGGCACTAAAATTTAAAAAAATGCAGTTGGGAATGATAAGTTGAAATGTCAAGTCTTTTCATTAAAAATACCGTTTTTTATTGCCGCTTGTATTAATTTCGATTTAAATTCGAGTTTAAATATTAAACATGATAGACTATAGAATTTCTAGAGATACTACACATCAAAGAAAGTGAATCCTTTTTTTTTAATATGTTGCTTGTTAAAGTTGCAGAAAGCAATTTTTCAAATAGATTTTCTTAAACTATCATCTCTACTCTATCATCTGATTTGAGTAATAATCCAAAATTCTACGAGTTTAACTGTGGTAATAATTATAAGTTTGAAATGATAGAATTTGGTAATAAGTTTTACGACGTAAACTATTTAAGTTTAACGTCAAGCCCACGATCAACTTGACCCCGTAAACGCAGAAATAACGATATTTTTTGGTTATAATTGGTTGATCACCTAATCTTTTGTATGTATAATGTATATAGTATCTCCAATTATTTTATGGCCCACCAGTTGTGTCAAAAATCTTTAAAAATGATCACTCGGTAATTATATTTTCTTATGTTTATAATAAAAAATAATTACTGGTTACTTTAAAGCTATATTTATAGATTGACGTTTCGGTTTCTGATATGGTATATGGAAACGCTGAACAGAAAATCTAAATTGGCAAATGGAACGTTGTTTGTTTCATCTTCCAACTGAAACGTGAAACGGCAAACGGAAACAGAAACGTCAATCCATAAATCCAGCTTAATGCTTGCCAAATTGTAATAATTTATCAGTATTAGCAAATAACAAGCTTCATAATTTAATTTTTACAACTATGGGACTGTTAAATAATACATTTCAGATAATTGCAAGTTTCTTGCATAAAATAAAATGTTTGAAAATCGTTATCGGACAAAGCCAATAAAGAAGTAATTTTGGCATCATAAAAATAACAACCAGTAAAAATTAAATATAGCTGAAAATAATTCAAATTATGTTGTGTTTTTTTAAAGTCATTTCTTACTAGTCGTTGAACACAGTTTATGAAATATGGTAAAACAGTGAGGTTACAGGCCATACTATATACGCATTTTAAAAAATTTATGAAATTATGTGCACAATAATTTCAAAAGTTAGTACTTAAATCACCAATATTATTAGAAGAGTATTTTATCACACATAATTTCACTAAATTGTATATACATGGCAAGTACAATAATGCTTGTAAAACTAAATTCCTTTTAAATCCTAAATATTTACAACTTATTAGAGAAAACTTATTTTATCATTTCAAGATGGAAAAGAAGATAATGTTTTACTATATTTGGATGATCAAAACATAGTAATCCTGACAATGCTTATTGATCAGTCAAAAAAAAACTAGAATGGATTTTGTAGACTAATACCTGAAAAAACTAATTGCATTTCTTTGAGTAGAGAAACTTAGTTGTTACGGTTTTTTAGTTCAAATAAATTAACCAATTAAATATAAGGTGCCTATTTTCAAAGTGTACAATCTCCATTTATACTTTTTAATACAACAGTAAGATCAATGCCCCAATGGTTGTATTTTTTAGTTATGAGTTAAAATAAATCACTTTTTAGGCCACGACCACACCCAAACAGTGTTCAAATTTCAGAAATACATTACATTCAATGTACAGGTTCTTTGTAAATTTTTTATATTATAAATATAAATATATATATATATATATATATATATATATATATATATATATATATATATATATATATTTAAATATAGATAGTTACAAAAACCATCTAGTGCTTAAAATTTTTTAATATAATATTTGGATATTGAAGTGTCTCACGAAACTAGGCTAATACTCGTTAAATATTATTGGCAGACTGAACATAATTAGCTGGTAACATACCGACGTGACCCGTTCTTTGCACTTCACCCGTCATCCAGCCTCTGTCAATACTGCTTACATTGATAATTAGATCACCCTCTTGGAAACTGACTTCATCTTCGTCTTGCGCTTCATAGTCGTACATAGCTCTAAAAGAAAGGTAATAAACTTTAAAAAGTGTAACAAAAGGTGAACACTTAAAAAAAAAAAAAAAAGAAAAACTTTTTAACAAAACTTTACATTGTGAATTATAACATGTTTCAAAGGTTTATGATAATATAGGAATTTGGTGCAATTGAAATTGGAAAATTAAAATTTTGGAAAAGTGGCGATTCACTTCTCAACATAGTCTCCTTTTGGCTCGAGACACTTGACTCAACGATGCTCTTTTTTTTGACACTGTAACAGTGCAGTTTGCGAATTTAATTACAGCAGTTTCCTAGCATATTATTATATTTTATTTGGTACCCCTAGCGCCGTCTATTGCGCAGTGACATAAAATCGCAAACCAAGCTAAAAGGTTCCTGTGGCCTAGAACCTTGTGTGCCTGACAAGCGTTTCATTAGAGTGATGGTGTGCTCTGTAACAATGACTTGATTTTTTTTCTTCGAGCATATATCTACTGGAGGCTTCGCTGGCTGTTAGTGTTAACCTTTACAGATGAGATTTTTGTGACCGGTTAATTTTTTTGTGGTATATGAACCTTTCTCGAGTCCATGGTTTTGATGGAAGCAGCGACATTTCACATGTCTTTTTAATTCCTTGGCCTGGTAGCCGTCAGATTTCGAGGACCTTTCAGAGTCGACTCGCCAAAATTCGCCGAAGTGGTTCGACAAAGGTCAAATTTTGGTCGGACATTGACAGACTTCAAATGACACTTTTGTCAGACCGGAGCTACGATTAGAAGGCAATTTTGTGGTTTGATAAAAATTTCGATTAATCTCTGTTAAAAATCAGGAATTCTTGTCCATCTTTAGCCTGAAAGATAAGCCCGGTTCTATTTTCTATCTATCCCCTTCGCTTCTTTCGTTAACATTTGGAAAGGAAGCCGGATTTAAGTTGCCTGCTTGATATGAGGCATGCCATAAATCTATCACACAAGCTAACCCCCTTATGAGCTACGACTAGTGAATGCCACTTGACTGAATCCGGAGTTGTAGGCCCCAGCCTGTAACTAGTGTGAGAATCCCACTCCAACATCTAGTGGACCTTTAAAAGAGGCTCTGTACAAGCCACGTTTAAGCCCCTACTCAGTCCACGGAGGATCTCAGATAATTCTGAAATTACACATATTTTAAAAAACTTATAAAATGCACCATTTAATATTGATATGTCTAAAACAACCTATTGCATCCTGAACAAAATCAAACTAGTAAACTAACATTAATTTAGATACTTAAATTTTTAATTTTGAATTGGTTATATTTGTTAAAGCGATGTAATAATGTTTGCAAACGTTAAGCGCTAGAGTCTCTTAGGTTTTTTTTACTGAGTAACACTTATTCTTTAAAACCAAGATTAAATTCCTCTTAAATAAAGAACACGCATATTTTATACGTAGTCTTTTTTATTTTGTTTTGGAATCTGATTGTTTTGTTTAGTTTACCTTTAGGAACTACCCACCTGTAGTTTACCACCACTATTTATAACTTTAGGTGGCGCCCATATATAAGTACCTTTTTTAGTGGTAAACTATAATAGGAGGGCTAACAAATTATCAACTTAATAATTTCTGGTACTGATACAGGAGTTAAGGGAATGTTTAGGTTACTCAATCCACGACCCACGTGCCCCGACTGACATTGAGCTAGTTAGAAGGTATTTTGCCTTAAAACAAAGGTTAATTAAACATTTTTAATTAGGCAATCTTAAAATGAACTTTTAGCCCAATTAAGTTACATTATAACACATCTTAAAAATACGTTTTCTCGTGGTCAAAGTAGCCTCCGGCCGATGATTACTGCATCATTCGACTCAAATTTCTGCCCCGCGAGTGATTATTTTCAAGTTTGGAAATTAAAAGAAGTCGTACGGACCAAATAGAATACGGTGGATGGGGCAGATTTTCATAGCTCAATTTGACCATATTGGCCGTGTTGACGGCGGATGTGTGAGCCGGAGCGTTGTAATGGTAGGAGAGCAATTCGGCCTCGAATCGACCCAATAATTCGGCATAGTAGAGTCCTGTAACCTGTGATCGTTTTGCCCTTCTACAGGTAGTAGATGTAGATCACACCTTGTGAATCCCAGAAAACGGTGGCCATCACCTTTGCGGCGGAGCACGTTCGCCGGGTGAAGTCCACTGTTTCGACTGTTTCGACTGTTCCTTGGACTCTGCTGTGTACTAGTAAATTTATGTTTAGTTGAAGGTCACGAAAGGACGTAGAAACTATTTTGGGTTGCGCTTAAACAGAGTCAAACACCTCTTAAGTGGTCTCACGGTTGCTCTTAAGTGGTCTCACAGTTGCGCTTGTTGTCAGGATGGGAGCAAACGCGGCATCTCGCCGACAGTTTTCTCATACCCAGAATTTCATGTAAGATATGACCCACGCGGTCTTTTGAGATGCCTACTGCCTCAGCAATCTTGAGCACCTTCAATCAAAGGTCTATTAATACGAGATCGTGGATTTTTGTTACGTTACCCTCTGTGGTAGCCATTTTTGAAAACTCCTGGGCGGGGCTCATCAAAAACTCATTGAACCAATTTTTGGCGAAGAAGAGTTACCCTACACCGTTTACAGCATCCAAGAGTTCTTTGAGTTGGCTGCGCGACTTCTCTTCCAAAAACAAGAATCCAATCACCAACCAACATTGCTTTTTACGATTTTTCTAAAATCCGCAGATACGTCCGTTTTCACACACGGACGAAACAAAAATAAGAATCCGATTCGACTGAAATTTTGACTTCTACGAAAATATTCTAGACGATAGTGAATTACTTTTTATAGTAGTGCCCTCCGGCGGTAAGGCTTAAGTACTGATCAACCGCCCTCGTATAATTCTTGTGATAATAGAGCGCGGATGCTTTAGTCGAAAGCCCTGCTGAGGTAATAGAATACCTCAGGAGAAGACTCTAGCTCTACTATACACATTCAGCGAAATCAAAAGGTTCATAAACAATGTGTGGAAAAAGGTCTAACGCATGTAGGATATTAGCAGGAAAAGATTAAACAAAAATGCCGGCATGTAAACATGGTGACGCATCGGTCCCGCTTTATTGTTTCTTTAATTGCCTATGTTAAGCCTTTTTTATAATTGTAGAAAAATTGTATATTATATTTTTGTTAGAAATATGGCAACAGTGTGCCTGCGAGAGCCAAGGGAGCTCTCTCTCCAGCCGACTGTAGAAGAAACAGCATTGTTAAATTTTTAGTGTAAGTTTTGCTCAAATAAAACAATATACGGTCCAGATTAACTTTTAATTACGGCCAAAACATTGGTCCAATCGACCGGATAAAGTATCGGCAAGAATTTATAACTTTTAATTATGGCCAAAACAGCCTATGAACCTTTTAATTTGGTTGAACTTGCATATAATATAAAGTTATAATTGCAGTACGTTTGCATATTTCTAAAAAAAAACTTCTTTAAACTAAAAATTACATAAACCTATAACCTAACTATTTATACATTGGTAGATTTGTCTTGAAAAATTATACCATTGTCCATTATTTTTTACCAACAATCTTCTGCTAAGTAATTAATTAACTTATAATTACCTGTATACCCTTCCCATTCCTAATGATCCATAATTATGATTAACTGGGTCCATATCATGCACTGATCCAATTTGCCTATTTGGCGGTGGATCCATAACACTGCCACCAACTTCTGAGTTATAGATTAATGTCTGTGATGGTCTGGAGGAGTAAGGGCTTTGGAACTGGTGATTAGATGCCTGAATCAAATAAAATGGCAAAAAAATGTTTAATTTTTTTCAGCCACAAAATAAAATCTTTTACATTTAAATTTAAATATGCATAGATGCAAAAGTAGCTAAAATTGAAACGTTTGACAAAGTAAAAAACAAATTTTATATAAAAAAACATGATTTATATCATACCGGTGGTTCATAGTCTGCAATTTTGCCAACAGCAGGATGCTGTACCATGGTTGATATAGATGGAGTTTCATGGGGGATGGATTTAGTGCTAGTCCTGCTGGCAACATTTTCAGAATTGCCATTTTCGTTTAATTGTCGACGCTGCTCCATTTCAGCCTTGCGTTGCAAATCCCCATGATAAGCAACATTACTAAAATGATAAACGTAAAATAAATCAAAATTAATTTAATCCTAATATAATAATAATAATAATACCTATAGCCACGTCAATGAAACCTTTACTTCAAGAGTCCTTCAAAACCTCCGATTTTGATTTTTTTTTAATGTTATTTAAAATCAGAAAGATTTTAAAGGGTGGGAAATATTTATTTTTTAATTTTTAAACAATATAAATGTAATTACACAGGGTGTCCAGTAACTTTACTGATAAACTTTAGGGTGATTCTCCATCAAAAATAAGAAAAATCTTCATAGAACATATGTCCTAAACGTCTTACTTTTGGAACTACAGGGTGTTAAAGTAAAAAAAAACATTTTTGTATTATGACTTATATACCAGTCGAGATATTTTTAAGAAAGTTAAAAGTGATCTTCCAAGCAGCAAAGGATTGTTTTTCACGTTTAGGAAAAGCAATTCTTTTCACTAGTGTCGTCCGTGAGGTACTTACGGTAAATATTTTTCGAGAAATAAATTATATCTCACTGTATTTGTCTAAAATAAAAAATAATTTATAAAATTCCTCTTTAGTTTTAAACAAATTTATTCTATAATTTTTTTATCAATGTACGTTGTTATACAAAATACAAACCATTTCTTGGCATAGCCATTTAATTTTGCTAATATCTAACTTTACAGTAAATAATATCACCTTCCTTATACCTATATTTTTTAGAGCAAAATTAATTTCATACGAGAAAGATAACTATTTTTTGCCCAATTTTGTTTCAATTTGGCAATATTATTATTGACATTAAGAGGGTAATTTATCACTAACTTAATTACATTTAATAAGTCCACTGGCGTCTCAAGTAGCAACTGAAGAAATATTTCCAACAAAAAAACGGTACGCAACTGACTGTGTAAATGTGTGTAAAACCTTTGTGCTTTCTTTAGATTAAGCAAATAAAAGTACTGCTTTTATGTCTCTTAATTTTTTTCTGTATCTTCTTTAGTTTAAGAGAAAAAAATTCACATAAATGCATATTTTTAGACCATAAAAGAAGCAATAAGGGATCTATTTCTATCCAGTAAAACAGTTTTTACCAAAATAAATGTTTTTGAAATTTTTTGGTTTTTTGAAAAATTTAACACCCTATATCTCAAAAGTTAAGATGTTTAGGACATATGTTCATATGAACTTTCTTCCATAAATAAGCTAAGAAAACATACCCTGTATTTTAAGCCATCAATTAAATTACACCCTGTACATCAAATTAAAAAAAAAAGTTAAGAGACCAAATTTCTTTTAAATTTTAAACGACAATCCGAAATAATAGTTTTTTTAAAGAAGAGGCAGTGGTGTACCATTTTTTTAAATATTTGTAGTAAATCCCTGACGTACGACACTGGCGCAAAATTGTTTTTTCTTGTACATCAAAAAATGTCCTTTTATACATAAGAGACGTCTTCCAAATTTCTCAAAAATATCTGTATTGGTAAAAAGGTTAAAATAAAAAACATTCATTTTAACACCCTGTAGTTCTAAAAATAGGACGTTTAGGACAGATGTTTATATTATTGGTTAGAAAATGTCCCTTTTAAGTTAGTCGGTAAAGTTAGTGGAGACCCTGTATAAATAACATTTATATTGTTTAAAAAATACAAACATATCGTTGGTTTAAAGGTAAAACTCACTAAGTGACATTTTCTATGAATCAGGTAATAACGACGAGTTTACACAAAATTTGTGATGAAAAAGAAAAGATAAACAATATTTTTTTATGTATAATATTTCAGTAAAGATTTATGGATGTCATAAATGTAACTAAATAATTATTTCTACTAAAAACTTTTATTACAAATAACCTTAAAAATGTTCAACTTTTATAACTTGTACTTAGTGACTTTTACTCTTAAACCGACGATATATTTCCGCCTCCCTGAGAGGTTTCTGATTATGAAAACAACATAAAAATGAAAATTTTAAAAACAAAAAATTATTTGTGTCCTGCTTTTTATGACTACATCCCGATACTCAGTTATGACTAATGCAATTTTCTTCAAATTTTGGTGGTGAATGCATGTTAGAGAAATGACGTATTTGATACAGTGAACACTTTTACTCACTATGAAATACTTGGTTTTTTAGGAAAATGATATTAGGGCATATTCCATTTTTTTTTCTGTTAGATATAGAATCAGCATCCCCAAAAACCCTTAAGTCATATTTTAAAAATGTCAAGCTTCAATTTTTTTATATTATTTTCAAAAAATAAATAAAAATTTACATCTATCAGTCTTTTTACTCCCCAGGATCGCACGCCAAAGGTGAGTGAATAAGAAGTTTTCACTATGCCAAATACTTCATTTTTTTATCATACAATCACTACCCAAATTTGAATAAAATCGCATTATTCAAAACTAAGATATCAGGGTGTATTTATGAAAAGTGGGACACACTGTATATTAAAATTAGAGCTGTTTCTGAGGACTTTCAACGATTTCCTGTTTTACAGCTTCATTGACTCGATTAATATATTAATATTAGTTTTGTATTGTATTTTTTGATAATCCTACTGCTTTTTATAAAACTAACAAAATACTATACGATCAGCCTAAAATCTATTTCATAAAATGGGTTCTCCACTACCTTCTTAACTTTTAAATATTTACATGATATTAGAAACAAATTATTTTTAATAAACTTCACTTTAAACAAAAGCATATCTGCATTACAAGTTTATAAGAAGCATTTTGCAACTATCTATTTTGTTTTAAGAAAAACAAAAAAAAATACAAAAATCTTTTTTAGAAAAAAATTATAATACCTTATAATTCTAGTATTTTGTTTAATCCTTAAAGTCTCTGGATCGTCAGCAACTTGCGTAAATTTTCCCTTTGCCTTTTCAAAATCAGCATGATAATTTACATTTGATTGAAGCCTAGTATTTTCTGCTATCCTTCTTAATTCTGGAGTTTCAGCCATAGTAGTTGCTTTAGCTTTAGGTATGTGCCTAAAAAATATATTTTTTAGGCAGAGTTCAGTTTAAAAAGGTTCCACCCTAAATATGTCAGCCCTATGGAAAATCTCAAGCAGTACATAACACATCAACTTTGCTTCTTAGGTAGACACTTTGTATGCTTGTTTTTGATTAAATTGTATCAACACTCTAGAGGTGGTGGCAGTACCAAACAAAAAGTCAAGTGTATGATATTTTTGAAAAGACAATTAATTGGCCTTTAAAACTAAGTTGCTCAACCCCTCTTCTCATTCAAGACGTTTAGATTTGTCGGTTGTCACCACTCCTAGAGCATTGATTCAATTGAAAACAAGCATACAGACAGGTCCACTGTAGTACAAGCATAGGAAACACTTAACGGTCGGGCACGATAACCAGCGTCAGCGTTGAGCGGCTGATTTAAAAAACAAGTTCTTTTATTCTCGCATAAAGATCAAAAACAGCCCTCACATTTCGCGCTCAACGCTGACCGCTGACGCTTAGTATCGTCTCAGAGGCCTAAAGCCTCGGGCACGATAACCAGCGTCAGCGTCGGGCGGCTGATTTAAATAAACAGGTTCTTTTATTCTCTCATAAAGATTAAAGACAGCGCTCTCACATTTACCGCTTAACGCTGGCCGCTAACGCTGACGCTTAGTATCGTGGCCGAGGACTTAGGCGAATTGACTTACATTCGCCTGACTCGAGCGAGCGTAAACAAAACTCGAAATTTTTTTATTTTGTTTTAATGTTTAATGTAGTAAATTCATCAGTTCCCTGCCTATATTTCTAGTGGCGCGGACCAGTCTGTATAGTGCCCCCCACAAGAAACAAAGTTTACATGCTGAGGTTAGGTTAGTGTTATTATATTTTTTAGATTATCTATAGGCACTAACAAATTAAGGGCGGTACTGTAAAATATTTTTTTAGTAAATTAAAAAATGATTTTAATACTTACGCCTCACAATAAGGTTCCTTGTTAAAACCTTTATAATTGCGCATATTAAGTGCCATACCACAATCCTTGCATTTGAAGCAAAGCTTGTGCCATACCTAGAAAATAAAAACGAGTAGATTAAGTGACTGTCACATACAACAAATGATAAAAAAAAATTAATTGCCTATAAGAAAGATTTTATTTATTTATCAATGTACCTTTCATAACTGCCAAACTGTAGTACATTCAATTACTGAACAGAAACACGCAATTTTTTATTTTTTAAGAATTAAGTTAGGGTTAATACACAGTCACTTAAAAAAACGATTTTTGAGTTAAGTTTACAAACTCCATGATTTTTTCAGGAATTACTTTTGGATTCAACTTCATCGTCGAATAACTTTTGAAGGAGTGAATTAATAAAACAATGTTAAGAAACCTTTTTGTTGTCCATCAAATTTCCTTTAAAAATATGTATTGGATTTATTTAATTATTGATATTTATAGTAGAAACGAAATTGAAAAAATACTTCAATGTTCAAAGCTCTCATTACATGCAAATAGTTTATTTGACGACAATTTGCGAAGGGAACTTTGTTGTAGGGGATTTAGGCTTCTTTAAGAATGTGTGTTAGTAAAATTTTTCAGATCAACTATTTGCGAGTTTTGCATGAAAAAAAAAAAAGATCTGTTAGCAGCAAAGATAGACCTTTTAAGTGGCCTTATTTTTTATTTTTTTTTGAAAATGAAGCAAGATATGAAGAAAATCAAGAGATTAAAAGTTGAAATTTTAAATGCCTAATATAAAAACTTTACAAAGAGTCAGTGGCGTACTTTTCTTCTCCGTAATATTGGCTGTGGTGGCCACTGTGTCTCCACTGGACCCAATAATCTTAATTTAGATGGAGCTTTACAAGCGTCTTATTACATTAAATAAGTTTATAAAATTTGATATAAATAAAAAGATATTTTTAAAATACCGACTTCTTTTAAAAACTCTATTGCCCTGTATCTCAGAAATAAAGCAGGTCCAGACACATGTTTATAGGAATTTTTCTTCATAAGGAGACAAAACATTACCCCTTAATTTTCGTACCATAGTTAGGAAATACCCTGTATATAATGGTAAACAGAATGGTCATAATGGTAAACAGAACCACAGTTTCCTTATGCATAATATTAAGATTTAACTAAACATACCTAAGTATATCCAAAAGTTGATTCTTAGAAAAGTATACCTTTTTTGTGTAAAATGCATAGGAGGGTTTACTTGTTATACTTAAATGGTACATAGAGGGTAGCACAAAAAGTTGTGATAGTTTAGAGAAACTTAAAGTAGTGTAGGTAGCGTCCTTGACTTGGCACAAAAAAGATAATATCGTATCTAAAATGTTTATGTCAAAAAAATTTTGATACTGAGTTCTATATAAAATATTTTTTTCACTTTGATACCCTGTATCTTCCTTATTATCACCTTTTGGATAGAGGTATGTTTGGTTAAAACTTTTATTTTAGCATAAAAAACCTGTGGTTTTTTTGAGTACCATTAATTAGTAGATACCCTGTACAGGGTAATGCAATTTCGACTTTTTTAACAGGAAACTCGTAATTTCTGACAGGTAGAAACAAATTGACATAGGTGTCTTGGGCTCGATTTTCGAAATTACATGAATGGTGAAAACCGCATCCCGAAATATCTATCGGTATCCGAGATATAGGGTTTTTCATTTTTTGGCATGTTAAAGTGCTATTTCCCGTCTGGTGAAAATTCCGAGGCCGCAAGTGAATTATTAATATTTGAATAAGTTTCCACATCATCGTCATCCAGATAAAAGACTCTTTCAAGTTCTGAAATCAAATTTAACAAATTACGGAATTTTCAAGAAGCCGAGTCCAAGAGCGTATGCAGTTGATGATGAAAGTGAAATTCAGGAACTAATTATATTAGGTGAGGTTTTAGACCATCCTAACATGTCTCATCGATCAGTAGCTGAGGTAACAGGTGTTGAAAAACTAAAGTTTAAAAACCCTTAAACAGCACAATTTTAAACTGAACAGAGTAAGAAAAGTTCATCATCTTCAGAATGGGGATTTGCAAAGAAGGGTTACATTTTGTGAGTGGTATGTGAATCAGTGCAGATTGAACAATAACCTCCATATGAACGTTATCTTTACAGATGAAAGCCGAATAGATATTTTAGGGATATATAACAGGTATAATTCATATTATTGGGCTACAGAAAACCCACATGTTATTGTGCCCGCAAACAGACAAGGACGGCACGGTTTCAATATTTGGGTTGGGATTTTTGGTGGTCGATTTTTTTTTTTTTTGAAAGTTTAACCACACAAGATTATGTGGATATTTTACAAACATATGTTGCACCATTTTTTGATAAGCGCAGGCTCGAAATATCCATTACCAGCAAGATGGTTGCCCTCCGCATAATGCAAGAATTACAACTGATTTTTGAATTGAAGAATTTCAAGATAAATGGATTGGTACTAGAGGATCTATACTATGGCCTGCTAAGTCCTGCGACTTAACACCATTAGATTTTTATGGGATAGATTGAAGGATATAGTTTTTAAAGGAAGACTGAATTTTTATGTGCTTAAGCTAGAGAAAGTACAAAAATTTTACACGCATTTACACAGTTAGTGGCGTACCATTTTTTTCTTTGAAATATTCTTTGAGTTGCAGCTCGAGACGCAACTGGACTTATTAAATGTAATTGGGTTAGTGATAAATTACCCCCTTAATGCCATAAATAACACTGCCAAATTAAAACGAAATTGGGTGTTGAATATTTTTTAAGACACTGAAAAAAAAATGGTCAAACAAAATTTTGTTCAAATTCAATCTCAAATAACTTTTTAGTTTTTTAACTGATTTAGGTTATTTTTAGAAGAGTCGTAGCTCCTTCCTTTAAGATTATTATTGAATATGAGGATTTCAAAAATTTTATGGGATTAGGTGTTATACAGAGAAGAGCCCAATGTTGCATTATGACCCAAATTTTCGAACACCCTGTGGAATAATTTAACATCACAATTTTTAACCAGTGTATTGGATTTTAAAGCCCTATCTTTTCTTAACATTTATGTTTTTTATTTGTATTAGAGTACCTCTATTCTAAAAAGAAATAAGTACACATTTTTAAAGAAAACAATGCAGTTTAGTTATGATAGTCATAGTATGTACTTATATGCTATATTGCAAACATATTGGGGAAACTTAAGATTTGGATGGTCATATTTCCGAAACTAATAGATAACTAGTATATCAAATGGAGTATTTTTTTAAAGGTCTTTACAATATCTTTTCACTGGTGATATCATATACAAGATGTATTTTTGAAATTTTACTTTTTGTCATACCCTGTAGATTTTAAGGAATTATAAAAATCTGAAAACTAATTTGGTAACTACCAAACCAACTTAAGAAACTTACATTTTTATTAATTTTTATCATAAAAAATAAAAATTTTAAGAGAGGTGTAAAATTATAACTTGACAACCGGTACACAAACTTTATTGTCTTCTTAAAAAATGTGTATTTCCTTTTAGAATAAAGATACTGATATAAATAAAAAAAACCAAATGTTAAGAAAGGATGGGGCTTTAAAATCCAATACACTGGTAAAATATTGTGAGGTTAAATTATTCCACAAGGTGTTAGTAAATTTGGGTCAAAATGCAACATTTGATTCTTCTCTGTATAACACCTAATCCTAAAAATGTTTTGCAATTCCATAATAAATAATATTTTTGATGGAAGGGGCTCTAACTGGACCAAAAATAATTAAAATCAGTCAAAAAACAAAAAAGGTATTTAAGACTGAATTTGAACCAAATTTTGTTTGTCTGCTTTTTTCCAGAAGTGTATTAAAAAAAAAGCATTTTTTTACAAGTTTTAAACCATGTATTTTGAGAATGATGAATTTACAGACCCATGTTTATATGAACTTTTTCATATTTTAACCGTAGAATCCCCTTAAAATTTCTTAACAACATTCTGTAACACCCTGTATAATACAAAAATTACTTATAAAATATTAACTTTCTATTATGGGTCTCTAACCAAATTGAACATATAATTGTTAGCAGGTAATTTAGACTTATTATTATTTTTGCTGCTGGAAAACTCTCTCCACATGGGCAAAGGCATACCTAGGACTTTCAAATTATTTTTCCTTTAAACTGACACATGAGACCAGAGTGGCTTTCCAGTGACGCAAATAGAGCGCTCCCGAGTAGCTCAGGAGCATTTCGTTCTACTTTATGGCGTTCCAGTGACGGAAAGTGTTATGCGCCTGAAGTACTCCGTTTTTCTTTCACGTTGCCCCTCTTTTGGTTTTTGTGCTTCAAACGTGTTCTTTTATGGTTAAGGATGGATTTTTAAAATTATTTGTTTAAAATGGAATTAGATATTAAAAAGAGATTATTATTATAAGCCAAGAAAGGGTAAAAAACGAAATTTTAAATTTTTTTAAGTTTATCTCTGTTCTTGTCTAAGGATGCGTTCCAGTGACTAACTTTATAGGTGATCAGCGCCCCAAAAACCCTGTACACCAAATTTTGTCAAAACGGGTTGCCACAACTTTCTAGACAATTATCAAGATTAATGATGAATTTCGCCAGAAGAAAAACGTCCGATTAAAAAATTCTTTCCAGATTCGTGATCAGCGTCCCAAAAAATCCCGCTCACTTCAAATTCCATTAAAATCGACGATGAGTCGGTTTGTAAACAATTACCAAAAAACGATTTAAAATTGAATCAAAATTTGATTTCTATTATACCCACAACCGGGTATTTTATTTTCTTTGAAAACTGGGTAAGTAAATGATAAATGATGTACAATTATTCTGTTAACAATATGGGTTAATGTGACTCATTGAACTATTTTAACATTAGTTTCCATATTCAGCCTTGATTAATAATTTAAAACAATGAGCTCATTTAGAAGGATGGTGTGCTTTGCATACTAGAAAATAATGTTTTAAACATGTAAGGTGTATAAATACGCACATTAAATTATCAACAGTTTAATCGATGATATAAAATGTTTTAAACAATAACAAAAAAACAAATAAAATTAACTGGGTACCTTGTCCGAGACATTTTAATTCTTCAGTCGGATAAACCGTTTTTCACATCTAGCACAGCGTTTATTCATCTTAAATTATAATTTTAAAGTTTGAATTTAAAAAATCCAATTAACTGCACCCAAGAAATAATAACAAAACTAAATATTTTAATAAAACTGAAAGAAATGCAAATGCCCAACCCGAAATGTCGCCTTATGGCCTGTCACGGACTGTCAATGTCAATTGCAACAAGTGTCTGTGTTGCTTCCGTATACGACAACATCGCATTGGGGCGTAGCATGGGGGTCACAAAATTTTTGCTTGCAAAAAGTTGTCCAAACAGGCTACGTTAAAAGTAATGGTAATTTTCTAGAAACCTGCGGCAACTCCGATTTTGACGAATTTTTGGTATACAGGGTTTTTAGGGGCGCTGATCACGAATCTGAATGTTTTGGCGGAAACGTCTCGTTCTCAAGATATCCATCATCAAAGCTGAAATTTCTTCCTTCTTTTTGCACACAGTTCTTGATTTAAAGCTAAAGTGTCATACAATATTTGATTTGAACCCTTTAAAACCCCAATTTTCTATCTATTCTACACCTTTTATTAAAAAATTGGGAAAGTTTACGCTTAAAAATGCGGCAACCATGTATACACGCCGCCATTTGCCAATTGCGATGTAAATTGATGATTGAAAGTTAAGCTATGCAATTTTTTGCAAAAATAATGTAAAATGCGTAGAAAAGCAGAGTTTTAAAGAAGTGAAAATCAAATATTGACGAAACTTCAAAGGATTTCGCCGACTTCTCCCATTGGCCTTGAGCCATATTGTCGGACGCGCCAATGTTGCCGGCATTACTTGCTTACGTTGGTTTTTAAAGAATTTGTGTTGCTTGCCATTTCTTTGTCAGTTAATTATTTTTACGTTAGTTGGGATTTAAAACGTCTTTATTTGCTCTGATTTATATGATAATATGAAAATATTGTGTAAGATAAGGTTTTATATATAAGATAAAGCCATATTGATACTGAAAGGTATACAGGTATTTTAAGGTAATATTATTTAGATTAAAAGAGAACTTTTCTTTTAATAAACATTTGTTTTTAAAGTGCGTCCCTTTGAACCACAGTTATCGTAAATTGCAAAAAAACGATTATTTTGAACTGTGGCGACATTTTCGCATCACATCTAATGAAAATTTGCACAGTTTTATTACATTACCAGTGAATTTTCATTGCTTGTTCTAAAAAAGGTAAAAATAGGTATAATAAGGATTAAGGGAAATAAACGCTGATAATGACAAACACGTTATGTGTCCGCTAATTTTTTAAGATACACCAGCAAGTCGGCCACAGCAAAATCCAAATATTTGATCTTTTTTATATTTCTGCCAAAACAAACGGTTTTCAAAAAAGTGGTACCTTTGTAGTTGAACATTTTTCATTTATTTACTATCCTGTTAAGAAAATTTTATTAACAAAAAAGATTAGTTTTTATAGAAAAATATAGGCAATAAGACAATAAATATAGTATTGTAAATTGTAAGGTTTTTAAAAACCATAGGAAAAAAAATATGTGAATTTGTGCAGTACAGCTCTTTTAGAGCCGCTTTGTTTACTTACCTGGTATCCTTTTTTTTAGTTGTGGCTCTTTGGCTGTTGTCCCCCAAAATTACTTTCTGCGTACGACCCAAGCGTTTGTGTAACATTTCGCTGTTTTGCCAGTTTTTAAGCATGATTTATTTTTAGGCTTTAAACTATGCAGAAAGAATAGCGTTCTTTCATAAAATTATTAATAAAAAGTTGTCCTTAGGTAAGTAATAGTTATTTGTAATAGCTGGAGCATCGTAAAAAACTCTTTTCTCTACACTGTATTGAAAGAGAAGTTAAACTAAATTGTTTATAATTTTTAAAATGCATTGAAGAGGAGTAAAAGGAGTTTTGCTAAGGGTAAAAAATAACTACATAGGTATAAGCGTTGCATTCCCTTACAATGCACCAGTTTTTACAACGCCTGTTATTGTCTTTACTCTCCATAATTACACAAAACTAATTTCAAATTTCTACTTGCACAAAAATTCCTACGTTGCCACTATGACCACACGAAGCGCAAGGTAAAATATGATTGTCGTCGACCGTATTTTAAAACTCGATCAACCCTCGAGAGTCGGGTACCTACTCGCACTACCTGTTCTTTGTTAGACGACCCAAGGTAAACAAAGATAGATATATGTAACGAACGTCGCATAATAATATGATTGCCGAGCCACGTGCTTTGTCCCTTTAACACGGACGCCTTTTCTATCTCTGTCATATTTTATTTGCCTTGTCTGACTGTCTGATCTTGTTAAACTCAATCGCCGTTTCGAAGAGTGACACAATTTGAAGAAAGGGTCCGCGGAATGGCAGAGTATGCGCATACGCACTCCAATGTCAAAATCGGCGGTATATTCAAAAACATTGATTTATTTAGTAAATATACATAAAACATTAATAAAAAGTGTAAAATATGGTTAATACTAAAATTTATTAATAATTTAATGACTAAATATTGGTAATTTAGTGCTAATGGTGTATTAAAGTCTATTTGGTGAGAAGTCTATTTTTTCTTCTTAGATTGGAATAGGTTAATGTGGAAAAATATACATATAAATTTTGGGGGAAATAAGAAAACTAAAAATGAAAATCTAAATAGAATTATTTCTGAAAACTAAACTTTTATTGTAGAAATTACATATTTAGCTTATGAAAGAGTGGTGAAAATGTAAAAGATGTGTAATTTTAAGAAATATACGAAACCTTACGCAGCAAGGAAGCTAAGATTTACTCGGATCGTGGAAAACGTACGTTGACATCTGAGACAGTCTTAATACGGCTCTGGCGACATAATCTCTTCAATGATATGACACAGAAATAAGTGCCCTTTCCTCTTAAGAAAAATTTATAATTTTTAAGATATTTCAAATACCTACCACCGAACAGCAATATGAGATGGTTGAATTTTTTCGTAAAACGTAATAATAGTTTGCCTTATGGTACGAACTCTAATCTTGGTTTGTACCTCAACTGGGTCAGTTATTTAGTGTTTAGGCCTTTTTATTTTTCGCTTTAGTATAATTTTTATCACTATTAATACTTTTTAAACTGGTCATTTGTCTGTCTTACAGTTCAAGGAAATTTTTTAAATATGGAGTGACGCACACAGAAATCCTCCATTGGTTCATTGTGTGTTTACCTCCAGCAAGATATTTATTAAATATATTTTACGTATTTATATAAAATATTAATGTATATAATATTTTGTTAAAAAATAAATCTTACATAAAGTGTTAATTTGTTTTTAATCATAAAAAAACAAGGTAAATAATTTAAAAATAATTTATTTAAAAAAACCAATACATTTACACAAATGTTGTTTCAATAATTTATATTTATAACACAGGTCACACGTAAAATTAAACCGAGATAAAACACAAAACAAATAAACAGCCACAACAATCACAAAACATCAGCCATATTGAACATATTGAAAGTCAAGAGCAAATAAATTATGACATGTCAAAATAACAGCCAATAGCAAGCCGAAAAAGAACCTCTCATGCGCATGACGAGTAATCCCGCTGTGTTAAGTTAACCATCAAACCGGTTAAAGTTCGCAAGATATTTGGCTGATAGTATTGATTCAGACACAAAAATGTTACGTAAAAGTGCCTACTGAAACAAAAAAATTATAAATAATTCCACACTTTTAACCAAGCAGGATGCTTTTAACAACTGTAAGCAAGAATAAAATAAAACTTTGACGAGCTTTCTTTTGGTCGCTGAACACAATCACAAGTGATGCCAAAACGTACTTAAATAAAGAAGACCATTGCCAAGTGAATTGTCAATAGCACGTCGCGTGTTTTTGCTTTGTAGTGTTATTGATTTGTTTATGAAAATTATTAATCATAATTATTTTTAATTCGTTTTCCAAATTGAAGACGCAGGTCTGGAGGGTTTTGAAAATTGTTTAAAGCCTTTTGTAATCGTTAAATCACAAGACATGATGAGTGACGATGATCGAGATGTTGATGTTGAAAGCGATGTAAGTAATATACTAAAATGTACCTGTATCCGGGGTTTATACTCTTTTTTACTTAAAATTCCATGCATGAATCTATAAAGTGTTATTAAAGTTTTCCATCTAAATCTGTTTGCCATGAGTTTTTCCTTAATTACTTGGATATTAGGTACTAAACTCTGACCAAGTTACATATATCGATACCCTAATATCCACAAAATTTTTCTGCAGAGACAAAAATATTTTATAATACATATTAAAATAATTTAAAATAGAGTTTTTTATCATTTGTTACTTAGATTAATGTTTTTAAAGTAATTTTAAGTAAAGAAACCATAGAAATTCTTTTTATTTAGATATTATAATACTTCAAGTAACCAACTTTTATTTTGAACGAAAATGAAGTTAGCCGATTTGCGAATTAGGTATCAATATGCAAAATTTTAAACTGTAATCAATGCGTGATATCACATTTTCTGTACAGCTATTGGTTCAAAGGCAATGCCCTAAGTTAACAATTATGTTTTATTGCCTTTCAATGAATAGCTGTATAGAAAATGTGATATTACGCGTTGTTGATGATTTGCATTTTGCATATATAACTTGGACAGAGTTTAATTTATTTTATATGGTAACCTTGATTTAAACCATAACTAGTAAAGTCAAGGAGAGGGCCTTGTCTCGTCTTGTATTGTTTTGCCGATATTCTCTTGTTTAAAGGATTGTGGCAAGATGAGAGAATGTACCTTAGCGAGAATCACTTGTTCTTTTCAATATCCGTGGTCCTCTTCATCATGGATTTTGACACACATTTATTATTATTATTTAATTTTTCATTTAGCACCAAGTACTTATTATACAAGTTACTATGCAATTTCAATACAATTATAAAAAAGTATATAAATAAAGACTGGCAAAAACAATGGCAGAAAGTAAGAGGTTAAAGTGGCTAACGTAAAAGTAAGATTTTTATAATTTAATTATACATAATATTGTGATCATTAATTAAACATTATATCACAAAAAATAACTAATATAATCTAAAATTTTTTAAATGCAAACATTTTCTCTTTATATAGTTATAGTTCCTAAAAAGGATAAGTCAAGAAAATGTGGCAAAAATAAAAATTCACATGCTTATGGCCTAAAAAAATATTAAATATGGACAATTAAACAGTCAACAAAATATTGAAAATTGAAGTTCTATTTTACCTATTGTTGTTATTATTTTTTTGACCCTTTTTTTATACAAATTTTAGTTGCGAAGAAATTTTAAAAATAAAATTTAAAAAATTGTCAACTGATAATTTAAAATCTGCAAAGAGCTTTTTTATAATAAAATGCAAATACCTACCCTATTTATTTCAATACTGAACTACAGTGTGTCCACGGATGCACTTAACTATACCTGTAAAAAATGTTTATTTTTATATTTAAAAAAAGTTATTCATTATAAAAATTTTGCTTTGTCTGAATGCTAAAAGATATAACAAAAATCGCTGTAGGATATACAGGGTAGTTCAAAATAGCAAATATATTACTTTTAAAAATTGGAAAAATATATGTTTAAAACTACCTTATTAAAAAGCATCAAAAATTAATTAAAATTTTTTTAGGCCGCTTTCAGACGGGCGACTTTTGCAGTCGAAGTTGACTACAAAAATATCGACGTCTTGTCGCCAATTTCGACTACAACTGTAGTTGTAACTAGTGACTTTCTGTAGTTACGTGGACGACAAAATGTCGTCAGTAGCGGCAGAACAACTATGAATTTGTCAAGAGACAGTATAACAGTTTTTACTTAAATGTTTTTGAAATTTTTTGGTTTTTTGAAAATTTTAACATTCTGTATCTTAAAATTAAAAAGTTAAAGATGTTTAGGACATATGTTCATATGAACTTTTCTTCCTAAAATAAGCTAAAGAATCATAGCTTGTATTTTTAGACATCAATTAAATTACACCCTGTATATTTCTACTCATTTGCAGCTGTTAAGTCTTTTTACTTTAAGTTCAATTTCCTTGGGTTAATTTTTTTATTTGATGTAAAATTGATTCTGACATAATGCCTTTATTTAATGGTTTCATAAAAAGTGTGGTACTAGTGTAGTCCACACCCTATATTTACCATTTAGTCTGTAGTGTATGTATGCTTTCAGGATGGCGATGATTCTGATTCTCGACTACCATCTTCAAGACAATCTTCTGGAAGTCAGTACTACTCTCAGGTAAAGAGTTTGTTGTTATAAGTTTTAAAAAGTATTAAAAATGTATACAATATTAATGTGATTTTAAAAGTGTAATATGGCTCATTATCCACGGCCGTCATAAGGTACTTTAAATGTGCATAAATATGATAAATTGTATGTTTTCTAAATATGACTAAAGAGCCAAGGTCACTATTTTTTTTGCCATTTCGGGTCTTCCCACCTAGGTCTGACTACCGTCCCCCTAGGTGGTGCGCTGCAGTCTAGAGGCTTATTGTGCCTTGAACCTACTTCTTCCCATTCACACGCCATTTATTCCATAACGTGGATGGTTGCTGCTCGGTCCGTCCGCTAACCCCTGAACAGGAAACCGTGTTGCGCCGCTCGTCGGCGGTCACCCATCCAAGTTTTAGCCGCGCTCCACAATGCTTAGACAAGAGCGCGGCTTAAACTATATTTTGGGCACTATAAATTAAGAAAACACCTGACCTGTATTTTATTGGTTTAAAAAGTCAGTAACCGGAGTTACTTACTAGGTATTTATTATCAATATAAAGTGCCCAAAGTATAATAATAAAATCAATCACATTTGGTAAACAATTTGCAGTAGGCTATAATGTGCTGATAAATGTTCTATCACAAATCGGGAACATATAATTTTTTGTTTGTATTGATATAGATCCACAAGAAAGTTGTTTTAATATATTTTCCACTGATGTATCAATAGTCAATTTTGCAATGGAAATTATATAGTTACATATGTCAGCAACTAGGAACAATTTGAATTTTAAAAATATTGCTATGCTGTTTTGTAAATATTTTTTAAAGTTGATAACATTCATTCCCAATTTGTGTGTTCAGAGAACTCGACAATGTTGCCAGTGCTTAGGTAAACAGCGTTATGTTAAATAAATGTGTCTACAATGGAAAAAGCCATAGAAAGGGTATGTAGTAGCTTATGTCTTTTTTGACGTAGACATCGCCAAACTACGTTACTTGGCTATGCAGCTTTTTAAATAATTGCGCGGGCGTTTTGCTACAAATTTAAAATTCGGTGTTTTTATGTAAATCTCGCAATTTTCGGAGATAATTGAAGAAGAGATTAAAATCTAATCTTTCTGCATCAGAAATGTGGTACTTTAGGTGTACATGGCTAAGCGCCTGTTGTGTACCAATTGTTTGCAATATCTATACTCACTTGTTCATGTTTTTTTTCTTTTAGAGAGTATCGAATTTTCATTGTTTAACCAATTCCTAAGAGATTAATAATCGTAAAATCAGCTGCCACTTAATTATATGTATTTTCGTTCAGTTTTGGTGTCCTACACATGCTACTGTGCTTTTTTACAATTTTTCTCTTATAGCTTGGTATTTACATTTGTTAGCTGAGGATTAATTACTTTGTGGGTAATGAATTATTTACCATACAATTTAAACGGTCTTTGTTTGGGTATATAATTTTATAAAGGTTGAAAATAAACTTACATTGCCTTTCTTAACAGAATTGCTTATTAGTAAATAATTGGCAATGGTTTCTTGAGCTTAATGGCCTCTGCAATCATGCACAACTTACACAAAAATTTCTTTTTCAAATAAAAAATAGGGTTAACTACTATTGCCCTATTTGATATTTTTTATTGTTTTTTCAAATATCAACTTGGTGACTTCACTTTGTGGAAAAAACACCTAAATATATTATTATGGGTTGCCAGATTCCAATCTAACATATGGCGGCAATTTTACAGCATTTATAGAGTTATTCATTAAGATGTTTAAATGGGAATTCAAAAAAAAAAAAAAAAAATATGAATGGTTATGCTGAAAAATTAAATTACCATCTTGTTTGTTACATAAATATTAATTTAACAAAATTTACAATTTCAAGGTCGTATGTAAAGCAGTAAAATAACATATAAAAGAGACAAAGGTGGTCTTAATTAATTATCCTTGCTTTCCAATTCCTACATTTTTTTGCTGTAGATTTTCATAGGAGTAATTATGGCAGGTTTTCTCCTATCACAAGAATGCTTATGAATGAAAATAGACAAAGACTTGTTTAGTTTCTTCTATAAAGTGTATTTAAAAAAATGTGATACATATTGAACTGTGATGTGTAATATGATAATATTAGATTATTTATTCTTAATGCAACTTATATTTATTACTTTAATTATTGTGCATATTAAATATATTTGTAAACATTGTTAATTTGTAAATGGATTTTGCCCATAAATAAATAAATAAATAAATACATTGCAAATACCATAATTTTCCATTTTAATCGGTCTATCCGCCTAGCAGTCTTTCAGTTTAGACTTTAGCTCAAATCTCCTCTAATCTGTGGCAAAAAATAAATCGTCTCTCATCCTGAAAAACCTATAGTTAACCACAATGAACATTTTGTTTTTGGTAATTTAATTTTTAAAATAATGTAAATAAATTTATTAAGTGGTAAGCTGTCTTTAATCTGTAAGTAATCTGATTTTTTTCAAGGCTGAAAAAAGGGCACACCACAATGCTTTGGAGCGCAAACGACGAGATCACATAAAGGACAGTTTTAGCAGCTTACGAGACTCTGTTCCTGCTTTAAATGGCGAAAAGGTGGTAGGTTTTCTGTTTTGATTGATACTCTTACATCATAACTTAAAAAAAAATCCTTTAAGGGAATTTTTTATTAAATCTAATATCTGAAATTTGACATTGGCTTTTTTTCTTAACAGTCGTACCGAGAACATTTTTTATTTGTGCAGTCTGAGAATATAGACCAGGGGCGTCAGCGACGGATCCCAGTATTTTTACTTAAATGTGGGGTACAAGCATTTAACCGCATAATTTTGGAAAAGAAGTTAGAAACCTCTTATAAGTAAATAAAAACTTATTTTTAATGCTACAATAACGTTATTTTGCAATCCTTTTGTTTTTGAGCGGTTTTCCATGTAGTTCATTTCCTAGTCGTTTTTAGGACTTTTCGTCCCAATTTGCTTTTAGTATAATCCTGCAACTATATGCCCCAACACATTAATCAAAAGTATCAATGCCAATGGCTTTATTAACATTATACATAATATAGAATTATTTCCAGTATTCAATTTTCATGTCATGATGCTGTCAAGACAAAAAAAACATTTGTTTTAAAAGTTAACTTATTATCTTATTAACCCTCCCGTTTTCTCTAAAAGCAAACCTTGCCAATTGTTTTTTTTTAGGGCAGGTTGCATCATATCTTGTGGAACAATTTTTTAATACTTTAGATTGTGTCAACTATAGTAAGCTTCTTTTATAGTAATTACCTGGATATATTACGACCGCTGTTGATTGCTTACCCTTTGTTAGTCAGCGATAATTGCGAATCCAGCAGTCCTAAAAGCGTTGTCTAAACCGGCTCTCTTTGCAACCAACTTTTAATTTATATGAATACACTTCTAAAGGATCATGTATTAAAGTCATTAGACAAAAGTGGGGTTTAGTATTATTTGAGGGGATTAGTTACTCACCCCTCTCTCCCTGTTGGGAGGGCCTGTAAACTTAAATTTTACTAATGGTTTTAACGGAAAATAATTATCAAAACTATATATATTTTTAATAAAATATACAGTCATCCAGAGCAAGTGTCCACATGGAACACCTAGTATATTTTATCACCATTGGAAAAATCTATCAAAAACTTTAAAAAATCCATCAAAGAGCTTTAAAAAAAGTTCACATATGATATATTCAGTTTTTAATAGTTACGAAAATATGGCCATCCTCAAGAATTTGATAGAAAACTTGCATTTTTAAATGAAACAACCTCTCACCATTAAAAATGTACTTCAAAGAGCTTATATCATATATGATTTGTCTATCTCTTATATCTTTGGAAATGTGGTCATCCAAATTCAAAACATCGTAGATATAATGCAAATTGATCAAAATTTTCAGATTTGTATCGCCACATTTCCAAAACTATAAGAAACAGACATTCATTATATGAGGAGCCTATTTACAAAATGGACAGTCTTTATTTCTAATTCTTAATACTACAGTGAGATAAATAACTCATTAGGTATATTTTTTAGCGTTGAATTTAAATAAATCCGATTTTAGGCTAAGCCTACATCCATAACAGCCCCCTCATATTACAGTTCATTGTAATGCCTTTTTTAATAGTGATACAATAAACAAGCTGTTTTAATTAAAAATGTTTTTATATACCATAACTACTGAGGATGTCCATATTACGAACTATCAAAAAATTGGATGTAATATCACATATACTAAACTTTTTAATACTCTTTGATAAATCTTTTAAATGGTGCTTAAAGATACAGGATGTTGCATTTTAGTCTATAACTCAAAAACACGATTTTTAATTGTTTTTTCTAATTCCTTAAAAAGAGCATATGAGCATTGAAAATGCTATTAGTTTGCCACATTATTATTTTGAATAAGAAAGTTACCAATGCCGGACGCTTAATTTGGATGACCCTTTATAGTGCCTTGGGTCTTTTTTGGGCCATATTTTTTTCTTTTTCTTAAATTTTTAGCTGGAAAACAGAAAATGTTCCCATTAATGCGATTTTCTTAAGTGGCTTCTATTTAGGATGAGTTCTGTTTTCTAACATTACCTAAAAATAACTGTTGTTTATAATTTTGTTTTTAAATTTAGGTAATTTTGCTTGATTAGCACTGTTTTACTTGGTCAGATAACCTGGCAACTTTAAAATTTTGTTGCAGGCTAGTCGAGCACAAATATTAAAGAAAGCTGCAGAGTACATTATGTTTATGAGAAAAAAGAACAGTTCTCATCAGCAAGACATTGAAGATCTTAAGAGACAAAATAGTCTTTTAGAAGCACAAAGTAAGTATTTTTATTCCTTTGTAGTTTTGTGATTTTTCCCCCATTTTTGTTAAGTTTGTTTCAAAAAATTTCATAAGCTTTTTAATAACTAACTAAACACGACAGTAATATGTGGTTTTTAATGATAATATCAATCATTGAGAACCACACATTCCCTTTGTTATGTGGCTCAATCAACATTTTTTGCCCAGAAATTAAAATATTTATATTTGCATGAACATTTTTTGTTGGTAATATTTATTTATTTTAAATTAAATTAAATTAAATTAAATTGATTTTATTGTCATAAATATTCCAAAAATATAAAAATAATAATAAAAATACTAATATAAATGTAAGTCCTTAAATTTATAAAACAAAAACTAATCCTAAATACTAAAGAAATAAATAGCAAACAACAAAAGATTATAAAACTTATGTACATAAACTGATCATTATTAATAAAAATAAAAAACAAATCCAGATCCAAAAAAGATTTTAAATATTAGATGTCAGAGTACTTTAAACAGTTTTAACGATAGAACCAGAAAAATCCACATTAGGTACGTCTTGTACACATAATTCAAACCCACAACACCAGGATCACTACCAACATTTCTTTGAAAAGAAGACGAAAAAGCTGTTACAGTAAACGGAGAGCGATACCGAACGATGATTGATGTTGTTTTATGGGATGAGATAATGTAGATGGATGTAGACAATATATGGTTCCAACAATATGGGGCGACATGCCATACAGCACAAGAAACATTGGATTTATTGCGTACATGGTTTGAAGGGGGATTATCTCAAGGAACGGGGACGTAAGTTGGCCACCAAGATCTTGTGACTTGACGCCGCTAGAAAATTTTTGTGGGGCTATGTGAAAAGCAAAGCTTACGAAACCAATTCCCTAACCATTCAAGAATTGAAACAAAAATTACACGAATAATTTGCACAAACACAAAATGTGTTTAGAAGTAATGGAAAATTTCAACAAAATAATTACCTACTGTCAGAGAAGTCGTTGTGGTCATTTAACAGATATTGTATTCCATGTATAATTGTACACTGTTCAGCTACGCAGTGCCATAAATAAATTTAAAATATGTTATAAAACTATTCATTAACAAGATTCGAAACTTCTTTTGGAACACCCTTTATCTTAGCTTTAAGGGATATTTTCTTTGTTAGCTGCTTACAGCAGCTGTAAGCACTTTCATTTTTTGACAAATCAATGACGTCAGTCTTATAGAAGCCCACAGCGGTTGTTAGCGGCGTCGGGAGATGTCTAACAGGATGAAAAGACAAGGAGGGAGAAATATAACCGAATTTGAGGTTAAAAGTCAAACAAAATTGACTAAGTGTATTCTAATAACAATAACAATAGTATGTGCGGGAAACCATGTGAAGGATTATTTACCTGCCATTAAAGATATTGCGCATTTTTGTTTTAAAACTGGACTTGCCATTTTTTAGGTTATATTATTATTTTTTTATGTCATTTGTCATTGGCCGTAAGCGCTTTTATTTTTCGATTCACTTTATAATGACGTCAGCTGTTAGACAAGCTTGTTAGCAGCTGTAAGACAGAAGAATTAGAAAAATATCCCTTTAGTTTTAGGAGATTCTGAAAAACGTTTAGACATTAACCGTTAATGTTTTTGTTAATTTTTTTTTTTGCTAAATATTTCATTGAGCCATATCTCAAGGACAATCAAATTGTCTGGGAGGACAACCATTCAGTTATCCAAGGGACTGGTTTTTAAGTGACTGGTTGTCCGACCGACATTTTTGAATTTTTTAAACGTCTGATGGAACATATTTTAGTTTTGTTTTTTTTTTGCTCACAGTAAGATTAGATCAAATACGATTTTAAACACCATATTTATTGAACAGATATTAATTGCTTAGGTATATTTGCTGGTTGCCTGACGGCCACACATTGAAGCCAACCACTCTCTTTTACGAAACTGTTTAAACTGAGGCCGCAGTTATGATAGAAAAATAAATAATAGTTTTAAAAATCTAAAAAACACGCTTTATATGCAATCGAACTAAAATTAGAAAATAATTTTTCATTACAGAGTTTGTCACTTCAGAATAAAAGCGTGGGGTGCATTTTACTATTTTTCATAACTTTTCCCTCATAGATATTTGCAAATAGAATAATTATAACATTTAATATATTAAGCACCCCACGCTTTTATTCTGAAGGGACAAACTCTTTGTAATGAAAAATTATTTTCTAATTTTTAGTTCGGTTGCATATAAAAGCGTGTTTTTTAGTTTTTTAAAACTATTATTTATTTTTCATTTTTTAGTTCGATATATCAATTAGTTTTTTAAAAATAAATGCTCTAGTTTATTCACTAAAAATTCCTTCGCCATTTTGTCAAGAGACACAGAGGATCTGTAAAGGAATTTATTTATCCTGGCGGTCCTAATCAGGATAACGGGATACTGTTTTTAAATTATTGCATTGTCATCGGTCCTTGATACGTGTGCAAAGTTTCAAAGAAATTGAATCGCTGGAAGTTGGTAAAAATTAGGCTCAAAAGATTCCGTTACATAGATAGATAGATAGATAAATAGTTACAACCCAAGCTAATAAATAAAAAAGCGTGTTAAAAATGACGATTGGTAGCAAATAATTACCAAGAATACCGACAGTGTACACATTAAGCCATTTATATTTTGATTTTAAAAATTATCGGGGTATTCGACGGACATACAGTACGACGGACTTTTCTGGGACCAAAAATATATGCAAAAAATGCCAAACTAGACAATTTAAAAAAAACAGCATATTTTTTCCTAATAAGTGGTATACCCATATATCATTTTCTAAAATTGCATTTATTTAAATAGAAGCGTTTTTTGGTAATGTGAATTTATTGATACTATTGTTGCATGGAGACCAAGAGTAACTTTATAAAACACGTCACTATAAATCACTTGAACTATTTAAAAAGCAATAACTTGCAGAAATAATGACAATCATTATTAGTTAAGGATTAATAAAACACTTAAATTTATATATTCTGTTTTTTACCAGAGTGATTTCGGGCTTGGACAAATAAAAGTTGATTGATTCACGTACAAAAACGTACACTACAATTTAAAACTGATCTACACATTTCAACACACATAATCTTGCAGATTATAGATCCATGTTTCATACAGCAATTTATTTTTATTTTTTAATAACAAGCTTCAAATTGAATCTTGACAATTCATATTTTATTAAGAATGTAAAGCTAATTTAAATGGCAAGAAGATAGATATCTCAGCAGTTTTAATTTTCAATAAAATTTAACAATGTCTTTATGAGACTTTTGTTTATTAGAATTCTACCCAAAATAATATTACATTTTATTACGAACAGAGAAGTTTTTATTATTATTATTTTTTTGACATCTACAATTTTTAACTGTAGTAGCAAACTGAAAGCTGTCAATTTTTACATTGGTGACAGCTTGCCAAATGTAAAAATACCAAATTAAGGTGTTTAATTTATTACAGTTCGAACTTTAGAAAAGGCTAAATCAACTGGTGTTTTTGACAGCGATTTGGCCATGAAAGAAGCATTATACAATGAAACAGAATCTGATACATCAGATATGGAAGGATCACTACATCATAGAAGGCCAAAAAAGTTGAAATCTTTTCATTAGCTAATTTACCTAAATAGGAATATCTGAAGGGAAATATTTATTTTAAAAATAACTACAGAGAAACATTTATTTAGAAATATTAATTGTTTCAAATATCAGAACTTTATTAAAATGGCTTTTAAGGTTCCCAAAGGTGTGTCAGAGGAGAGGAAGTTCTACGAATGGGGTACAACGCACGTCTTAAATTATGAAAGCCAATGCGAATGATATAAGCCAAGGCAGTAATTGTTTCGGAGAATTTCCTCTTGTCTGAAAAATGATTTAACCTTACAAAAGAATATTGCATCTTAGCCTTTAAAAATTAATCAAAGCATAATGATCATAATTTATGTTGATGTTTAATTTCTTGTAAATAAGATAGAATGTGTAGTATTTTTAAAATTAAGTCATAAAATCGAAAAATATTGCTAATTTTTTTGTCCATTTTTAATTGCAATTTATATAGTGATTTTAGTTGTAATTTTGAAAAAATATTGTAGAAGCACAGATAGACATACGCTACGCGGATCGATTCCGCTACCATTGGCGCAAATATTGCATCGAACGTGGACTGGCTCGTGTTAGCTCTTAAAGTTACGAATTACGATTTGCGGAACGTGTTCTAATTTGTCAATTTTAAACGACACATTTGAAGTTGACCAATTAGAAGACATTCCACAATGCGTAAATCACATTTCGTAATTATGTGAACTAAGCTTTACGCCAGACAGCCAGCGTTCGATAGGCCAAATTTGCGCAACTGGTAGCGGAATCTGTCCGCGTAGCATATGTCTATCTGTGGAAGAAGTAATGTTAAACCTAATATTGTAGAATTTTGGTATGTAATATGCCTTGTGAAGTTAAAATATTAAACCTGCATACTTAGAAATGTCTAGATTTTTAAATATTTTTTGGATGGCTTTTATTGGCTATCAAAACTACTTATATCATTATCCAAAATACTGTTACTAACGCGGGTTTTTAAACAAGAAGTTAAGGAACTGCAAGTGACATATATGATCATAATGAAGCTTCAAATATTTATCTAGTGTGTTTAAACTCAAGTCCGTAAAAACTTTGTGATTTTTCTTGTCCCAGCAAATAACGGTATTAAGTAATATAAGTCATAACATTTTCTAAATTATGTATTATTGAACTGCAATATGTGGTGTTGTAGAAAACTGTAATAAGTTCTTTCTTTTTTCTATATTTTTTAAAGTTTTCTGAAACATTTATTGATGTGAATTGAAAGGCAGTTTTATGTCGACTTATTTAAGTAGATATGGCCTGTATTCCCTTATTTTGTATTTATATTTATTATGCTTAAATAAAATATAAACTCAATGTATAAGAAGTTCTAAAGTAACTATCATTTTTATTTTATTTCTTTTGCTAGAGAAACCCTACCTGGAGAAGTATCTGTCATTTAACTTATTATTTAAAATGTTGCTGCCCCAAAATATGCTCTGATTTAGTTGGTTAATCTACATTGCCACATGCATTCTAAGTATTATAAAAGTTAGTTTTTTATAATAGTACTAAAGTCAAAATATTATTAGTGACAGTTATGGTAGCAATTTTACCCTAATATATTTTAACTTCACTTGTAAATAATTGTTAAATATTCTGTTAAATTGTCTTAAATTCTTTTTATAGATATTGGTAATAGTTAATAATAGTTATTATATGTTCCAATAAAAAATTATTTAAAGAAAGTATTTATTTTTTCGTTCCATTTCCATTCTCGTTCCGCCTGTGGACTTAAAATTTACCGATTCACCTGACGATCCATATTCGAGTTGCAATTTGCCAGAACAATTATTTAAATAAATTAGTTTTTATTGCCAATGCTTTAACGATTTTATTTGCTTTATAGGTAAACCGTTGGTGTGGTTACTAAGATTTCTTCTTGTAGTGTATTGTGTCAAATTTTCTACTTTTAGTAACTAAAGAGCATAAAAAAACCATTTTAACTACGTGCGGTAAAAATATGGTTATTATTACCATATCGTTTATTGCTTTATCCCACATATGTCATAAAAGAAATATGCTTTACCCAGATTTAAGTGTCAATGCAATAAAGGCAAATGAGTACTGGTATTTTTATTTCAGGCGATCGCAAGCGAAACCTTAAAAATTGTAACGTCAGGCGAATTGGAAAATCACCTTTCTTTCTGCCACCAATGTAAAAGAAGCCAAAAAGTTTTCATAACATTAATTTGATGACATGCAATACAATTGAGGATTTCGTGTGCTGAACCACTAATATCCATTTTTACAAAAACTGAGTTCTGAATCTTATAAATACATACGTGACATATACTGAATTTGTATTTGGATGTTTTATCATAATGTCCAATTCTAATATACAGGGTTTTACGGAATGTTGTTTAGACAATTAAAGGGAGATTCTACTATTTAAAATATGAAAAAAGTTTATGTAAACATGGATCCGAAAATTCCTTGCTTTCAATATACAGGGTGGTAAACTTGTAAAATAAAAATATTTTTGTTTATATCCTTAATATCCTTTACCAATTTTGTTTTAATTTGGGAATGTTATTTATGGTTTTAAGGGGGTAATACATCACTAACTTAATTACTTTAATATGCCCGCATCTCGAGCGGCAACTAAAGAAATATTTCTAACAAAAAAACGGTACGCCACTGTGTAAAATGTTTGTGAGTTATTCAGACTAAGCAAATAAAAATATAGTTTTTATGTTTTCTTTTCGCATGTTAAAATAATTTTCATTTATTTACATATTTTTAGACCATAAAAGAAGCATTGCGTAAATTTTTTCTTTTAATAATTACATATGTTTTATATTTTTTTATTAGCAATTATGTAACAACAATAAATACTTATTTAAATAAGGTTTAAATCCAGTCTAACCATTTTTATTAAAATAAGTGTTTTCGAATTTTTTGAAGTTTAACCCCTCAAGATATTAAAAACGAAAAATTTGCGGACCTATTTTTATATGAATTTTTCCTTATATTTTTTGATGTAGATATGCCATTAAATTGTCTTATTCTGTAGAATCGTGATCTGAAATACATAACCACTAAATTATTATTCCAGCATTTAGTTGGATCCTCAAGTTCTGCACCAAAATAATCCAGAATTGCAGTGTTATGAGTAGACAGGTGAACCAAGAGATTTTAAGAAAGTGTGTTTCCATAAACGAAAAAGTTATTGTCAGTTTATAATAAAGCATTATCCAATTAGTGCTTTAGGATTTTAAAATTAAATTAAACAATTGGCCTTTCGAATAACATAAATAATTTGGCCCTCTAGCAATGTTTGTGATTAATTTAATCTTAAAATCCTAAAGCACTAATTGGATCACCTTTTATCTATTGTTTCCTTAGAATCTTTAAAATAAAACGTCACTTTTTGACATATAAAAAAATAAGAATAGTTAATTTTGACTATAAAATAAGCAATGACTCCTTTAAAAAAAAGTTAACGAAATTAAGGAACTTGGTGTCATATTGCAGGATGCTGGGATTTATTAGGATAAATTGTATACATATGTTTTAGAGATCCAAGAAGAGCTATGCTCTAACTCTATTTTGCTTTTGTTCATAGCAAACTCTCATTTGCTCAAGTTGTATGTAGTTTACATTATAACATACCTACACATATTTTAGACAAAGTAGTCACGGAAAAATAGATAATCACATCTATTACTCCGTGACTGCTTGGTACAAAATAAACTGTTTTATCATAATCAAGGCCCCTTAAATTAAAAATTAAGAATATTTAGAGGTTAGATGTCAAAAGGTAGCATATTCAGTTATATTGTACCCAATATGTCATTTTCTTTTTAAATAAGTAAAACAAAAAAAGCCAGCTGTCATATAAAATAGAAAAGTTAGGATTGTTCCTGACTAAATGCTAAACAATAAATAGAAAACAAATTAAGTCCTGAAACAATGTACTTTCACCACTGTCATATACCTAGGTCCTAAATCTTATTTTAATAGGTACTTTGAAAAATTAAAAGGGTGTGGTATTTAGAAAAATTATTCAATGATCTTCTAGAATCATCAGACACCTGTCTGGAAAGAGCACAGAGTTGGTTTTCTAAGAATGGCCTCATATTGAATAATCAAAAAACAAATTACATTTGTTTCAGGACCCAACAGAGGGACTCGAGTTTCCAGAAACAGTAGTTCTGGGCTCGCAGGAAATAGAACTACAAAAAACTGCAAGATTTCTGGGTATTTGTCTTGATCAAAATCTTAGCTGGAATTATCATGTGTAAAGTGTATGTAAAATTAAATTCTGTCTGTTACTCGATGCGAGTGCTGGCAAACTATCTAAGTGTCAGTACCCTGAGAAGTGTATATTATGCAAACTTTTATTCTCGAATGAGGTTTTGGGGTGATCTTTTGGGAGGAACAACTGAAAGTCAAAGAGTATTCCTTGTGCAAAAAAAACGTTATACATTACGATGCTTCGCCTTCAGTACAGACAATCCTGTAGGGGCAGATTTCGGGAACTGAATATTCTCACTCTTCCTGGTGTGTATATATATGAGTGTTTGTTGTTTTGTTTAAAAATAAAGATAAGTTTAGGCAATATGAGATGACTCACGATCATAAACACGGTTTACTGGCTACTCCTTGCCACAACATAGACTGACCGCAACGGAAAAATTCACTACATATTCGTGTATAAAAAATTTTTTTAATCTGCTTCCTAATGAAATAAAAGTTCTGCACAGTTTTTAAATTGTATAAAAAACAAGTTTTAATCTAATTTTAAATATAGAACCGTATACTTTAACTGAATTTTAAACTACTAATTTTAATATGTCTACCAATAATATTAGGTTTTAATTGTTAAGTAAATGTTTAGGGTATGTTTTATGTAACTGAGTGTTCAAATTTTATACCTATTTCTGTATTTTCCCATAGTTTGTTACATTATGCACACTATGGGCCTTTTGTGACGCCATTTCATTTTATTGTGCACTGTTTTTATACTATTTTAATTCTTCTGAATAAAGAGATTTATTATTATTATTATTATTAGGAAAAGGTCCTAAATCTTATTTTAATATTTTAAAAAATTAAAAGGGTGTAGTATTTAGAAAATTTTTCTCAAAAACAACTGTTTTTGAAAAGCAAAAAGCTGTTAAAGACATAATTTGATACGCTTTAAACTCACTCTTGTCTTATTTGAAATTTTTAAGTTTGTGTTGGAGGTGGGAGGGTGTAACTCTCAACAAGTAAATGTTGACACCAAAACTGTCCTAAAAATAAATGTGATTTCGGATTTTTATGCGTAAACAAATAATGGAATTATATGGAGTGGCTCATTTTAATTTGTAAAGGACTTTATGTTAAGGGACTGTCCTATACGGTAGTTGTAAAAAAAACCCAATATAAAAATGTAACATGTTGATGCTGTTTAAAACATAGTTTTGTAGTGTCCTTAAATTATAAATAAATAATTAAAAATATAATCTGATAAAAATTTACAATATAAAATAATTTTCACAACCTAAAAGAGTCAGGGGTTAATAAAGCCCATGTTAATTAATATGCCTATTAAAATAGGTAAAAAAAGTTCGTTCTTGCTACTGCAGATATTTTTCGCATTTTATTTATAAAAACATGTAACAAAAAAGGGATTAATTTTAAGTATACTTATAAATTATATTATTTACCTATGACTAAACACTACTGAACTAAATTAATTTAATCTTGGCTTTTTCTCAGGCGGTGGTTTCACCATGTTTTCTTTCTTTACCTCCACTTTTTCTTTATTTTCTTGGACACCATTTTCACTTTCTGTTTTAACTGAAATCTGGGTAGTAGTCTTTGGTTGGGGTGGAGTTGGTAAAGGAAACTTTTTAATTAGTTCGCCCAATAACATATCCACTCTTTGTCTCTGAAATAAGGAACTTGATTCCTCTTTAGGTTTTTCTTTTTCTGCGGTTTTAATTTTCTCTGCTCCTTTTTGTGATTTAAAGTCCCAGTAATAACCTTTGCTTGGGTGATATCTTGAAAATCCAGATGCCTCTTCAAAGGATGACTGAAGATGATGTACTGCTGATAACTATAAATAATATTTTATATATTAATGGCAGAACAAAAGTGAATCATTCTGTAGATACAGAGTGTCAAATATTCAATTTGGTTTTAGTTTTTTAGAAATAATTTTGTTAATAATAGTTTTATTAGCACAATATTCGGCTAGAGGAGCTTTTGAGAAGTAAAAAATTAAAACCATGTTTTAATTTTATTGTAAACTCTAGAGGGCGCCTCCTGAGGTAACTTGCAAACACCCCGTATTTAACTTTTAGATAAAAATCTGAAGTTCCGAACATATTTTACCTAAAAAAGTATACATATTTCAAATTGATTTCAGCAACCATTTTTGAAAGATCTAGGTTTAAAAACTACACTTCCTGTGTAGCCAGGTCTAAACTATACAGGGTATTTCAGGATAAAATGCTGATTTAAGACTGTAAATTCCTAGGTAATTTTAAGAAAAGTATACATTATCCTATGTGATAAATGGCCTAACTTTGAAATACAGAATGGTAAATTCTTTTTAAAAATAAACTTTTATTACCACTTTGTCTAAATAGTTAGTGACATTTAGAACATAGATATATTTAAACTTTTCATTTTAATATGTCCTAAGCATCTTATTCTGAAACAACCTGTATTGCTTAGGCCATACAGGAAGTTATTTTTTTAAATCCAATCAAAATCGCCTGATAGCCGATTCCCACCTTGGGGTTTTCACTAACTCTCAACAAGTAAATGTTGACACCAAAACTGTCCTAAAAATAAATGTGATTTCGGATTTTTTTATGTGTAAACAAATAATGGAATTATATGGAGTGGCTCATTTTAATTTGTAAAGGACTTTATGTTAAGGGACTGTCCTATACGGTAGTTGTAAAAAAACCCAATATAAAAATGTAACATGTTGATGCTGTTTAAAACATAGTTTTGTAGTGTCCTTAAATTATAAATAAATAATTAAAAATATAATCTGATAAAAATTTACAATATAAAATAATTTTCACAACCTAAAAGAGTCAGGGGTTAATAAAGCCCATGTTAATTAATATGCCTATTAAAATAGGTAAAAAAAAGTTCGTTCTTGCTACTGCAGATATTCAGGGTAAAAAGTCTTTAACTCCTAACGATTCACATCTGCGAGTCATGGGTAAGGGATTAAAACTCGTGCGTTTCCACCCGCCAAATTAGGACTGGTTCTAATTTTCCCCTATGGGTGACGACTTTTTAACAAAATTCCCTACATAAATTAACGGTTGATACTACCAAAAGTTGTAATTCGATTCAAATGTGCATGGATATTACCCGTATCCTTGAAAAAACCCGACAATCAGCTCATGCGTCACGGGTAAACACCCCCAAGTGGGAATCGGCTTTGAGGCTCTAATCAACTTTTACCACATATATATATATATTTTTTTTAATTAATAATAGAGTAAAGAATAAGAATTATTATATAAAAGTTAATTAATGTCGTAAAACTTATCAACGATCAATTCTACATCTTTATCTTGAAACAGAAGATTCAAGTCAATGTTTGAAAAAATTGTTCAAAGCAGCATAATTTGCCTTGTTCAGTTGGTAAAAGGTAATATTTGTCTTATTGTTTAAGCTGGAGATCTCCGAAACAAGAAGGTGAATGTCGAGAGCCGGGTGATATTTGTCGATTCTGCTTAAAGGGTGTTTTGACGCCTTAACAGAGACATCCTCTAATTAATCACAGAATACCAGATCAAGTAACCCATTATACATGTTAGAGACAAAATTAACTTGCTGAAGCTCCAAGTAAAATATGTTATTTAAAAGTATTTCTGCCGAAGCATTGCGAATATGTGTGAGCATAAGGTTCCCATCATCACATGACCAGTTTACGTTTGAAAGATTAAAATCACCGCAAATCAAGAATTTAGCATTTTCAAACTTGTTTCGAAAATGTTCGACAGTGTCAACAAAAATCTGATAAACCTGCTGGTTTGAGTTTGGAGGAATATATACTGCCGCGACAATAATAGTTTTTCCGTGTATTGTGACCTGAACCCAAACATCCTCAAAGGCACAGTCACTTCCTCCAGACAAAGATTTGTAACTTATGCCGCTGCGAACGGCAACAAGAGCTCCACCGCCCCTTTGACAATTAAGCCGTTCGTAATTTCTGTCGCAACGAAAAGTATCGTAATCTGCACCAAACAGTTCTCCATTCTCAAAGTCCTCCGTAAGCCATGTCTCAGTCAACAGTATAACTTCATAATTGCACGCTTTTATTTCCAGGGATACGTCGTCTATTTTTGTTCGAAGGCCGCGAACGTTTTGGTAATAGGCTGTAAAACGTGAAAGACTGGCTTTGAACAAGGGTGTTTCTCTAGTTAATTCTAGTCTTTTGATGGCGGGTGATTGTCCAATTGAAAATCCACAGGTTCTTCCGGTTCGGCATCGTTTCCAACTACAGAGTGCGGTGCTTCCGGAGCTCGGTTTCGGTTTGGATCGATAAAACTCCGAACCAAATAATATACCAAGTGATCCTTTTCCAAATCAGTGAAAACGCCGTTTAAAGGTGTCGAAATTATTGGTAGAAAAGAGGAGTGCTTGTAATTGAGTGTATTGCTCTTAATAAATTGATTTTGTTGGGCAATAAGACCGTTAAGTACAGGTCGGCCTCGTCTAAGGGGAGCACCGACGATTATCAGATTGGTGTTCACAGAGTTATTAAAGACGTCGATGATACTTTGATTTTTAATATTTTTACCTAAAAGTACGTTCTTAGCACTAACAAACAAAAAAACAAAATCATTCTTCGTTAGTTTTTTGCATACTTGCAACATTCACCTACCATGTCTTCAAATAGAGACCTGTTACATTGTTGACAGCTAATATCAAAAGTATTTTTTGTATATCTTTTAAACATTGAAATGGTTCCCTTTACAATATCGTCTCCAAAAATTATTATTTGCGGTGTTCTTCGCGTAACCCTTGTGGCAGTTGTTCCGCTAACAGAATTAGGCTGGCGGTCGGATATTCCTAAGCTCATCCCAGAGCTTTTGTGACTAGTTTTATCCTTTTCTGAAATTTTTCTGTTATTGCTCTTTATTTCTTTTAAAAAGGCTTTGTTCTCTGCCCGCAAAACATCTATTGTGGTCAGCATACTCCTCGTAGTATTGTTAAAATCCTCTATCTCCTTCTTTAATCTGTCAATTTCAGACTGCAAGGATTCAATCTTAGACTGGTAGGTAATGTCCGTTGCCAGTGGTGTCGTGATTGTTTGTGTTTCACATTTGTTCGACATTTGTTTCAGTCTGCGATTTGGCATCGTTTAAATAAGCAGGGTATGTTTGCAAAAATGGGTCCTTGGAATACATCGACTCAGTTTGGGTATATGTGGAGATTCCTTGCAGCTCTTTGGTTTGCGTTGAAAAGTCCAACGTAACTTTTTTAGAAAAAGTAGGCTGGTTTGACAGTTTCTTGTTGAGGTCCGTGATAACTAACTTAAGTCGCTCAATCTCCCGCAAGTATTCACTCTCGCAACTGGCAGCTTCCTCGTAGAAAGTCGTGGAACTGCGTTTTAATCGTGATATGTGAGCATGTTCCTCTATTCAGCTTTCATGCCACTTATAATAGATCTTAAGTCATCCAGTACACTCCATTCACTATCAGAGGCTTTATCAATGCACTCTTTAGAGCACCAGATCAGGTTGTCATGAATTACCTCGTAGGTATTGGGATTCCTTCTTTGGCAACAACTTTTTTTAAATACAAATAAAAGCAGATTTTAAGTTTTCACCCCAGCCACTTACAAAACTCCCTCTAGCCGATTATTGTGACAATACACCTATTATTAACAAAATTATTTATAAAAAAATGTATCCAGATCGAACTTTAGGTACTCTGTACCTTCAGAATCGTCCACTTTTTGGACTAAGGTAAGTGGTAAATATTTTAGTCTCAGGAATTTGTGGTAGTAATTTTTCTGCACTTTTTAGAGAAACCCTAAATAAGTTAATTTGTGCTGTAAGAAAGAATAAAAATAGTTGGTGTTTATACCATTTATTCATAGATGATTCAACTCAAATAAAATACTAGAGAATACAGCTTAGGATCCATCCATCTTTGCCGAAGATACTACTGTTCTGTGGCTTGGCAAGGATTCGGATAGTTTAGCGCAGAATATCTCCGAAGATCTGCTTCTTATAAAGGATTGGTGCAATGTAAATTGGCTTTGTTTTAATGTTAATAAAACTAATGTTATTTCATTTAAGTTTATTTTACCGCACCTGAATATAGATGATTGTCCTATTGAAAACAGAAATTGCACAAAGTTCTTGGGTCTCTATATTGATTTTGAATTAAACTTTAAAGACCATATCCTCAATTTAAATAAGAAAGTTGCGTCTGGATGCTATGCTCTACGTATAGTGTCAAAAGAGCTGGATATCTATGCAAAGTAAAAGCTAGGGACCACTGTAGGCCATTGTTTATAAGGGAAAAATATTGACCTTACAATCCCTCTTCATACTAGAGACTGTTATATTAGTACATAAAAAATTTAAAAACTCTATAATTCCAAGTGTCTACAATACACGTAATGGGAATAACTTGCCATTGCCTATTCCAAGGAGTTTATCTACCAAAAACTCTTTAATAAATGAAAGCCTAAAATTATACAATCACCTACCTGATCAATATAAAAGTATTAGGAATTTAAGAAAATTTAGTAATAAGTAAAACACATTTTAAGATTAAAGGCATATTACAGCCTGGAAGAGTTTTATGGTGATATATTGTAAGTACTTTTTTTTGTTATATTTAATTTTTTATCTTTTTAACTTATACTCTTTATATTAATTTTAGCATGTGTTGATAGTGTAGATATATACATATATGTTGTTATGTGCTTTTATTTTTTTTATTAAGTTCTTTATTTAGCATCAAATACTAATTATAAAATTTAAATACAAATTAAATATAATGAATAAAGTTATAAAAAACACCAAACATTTTTCTTTAACAAACATAACATAAACAATAAATATGAAATAAAAGTCAAGGTGTAAAAACAAATTAGTCACACAATAAAATAACAAATACCTAGACAAGTAAGAATCAAATAAATACCAAACATTTATACATATATATATAAAAAAAAAAAACGTATTAATATAATTTTAGCCCTCTAAAAGGAAAAATTTTAATTTTCTTTTAAAAATATTAACTGAATTTGACTATTTGATTTCATTTGGTAAACTATTAAATTTTATCAGACCCTTATGGAAAACAGAATTTTCTCCCATTTTTTTATTCTTTGGGAGAACAAAAAATCGTCCTGCCTTCTTGTATTATACTGATGCACTTCCCTCGCACGAACCAATTTATTGCTTAAATATGTGGGCGCCTCACCAACTTTAATCTTAATTAATAGTTTAAAAAACTTAAAAACACGCTTTTATATGCAACCGAACTAAAAATTAGAAAATAATTTTTCATTAAAAAAATATTGTCATTTCATAGTAAAAGCGTGGGGTGATAAATATATTAAATGTTATAATTATTATATTTGCAAATATCTATGATGGAAAAGTTATGAAAAAATAGTAAAATGCACCCCACGCTTTTTACTATGAAATGACAATATTTTTTTAATGAAAAATTATTTTCTAATTTTTAGTTCGGTTGCATATAAAAGCGTGTTTTTTAAGTTTTTTTAAACTATTAATTATTTTTCGTTTTTTAGTTTTTGCTACTCTTGACAAAATGGCGAAAATTTTTTTAATGAACAAGAGTACCAAATTTTAAAATTTTTCCAACAGATTGCAACTCACTAAAAAATTTCTTCTTCATTAAATAGCAAAGTTTGAAATTTTGCCAACAGATGGCAATCCAGGCAATGTTTGGACCGTTGCCAACATATTGCAACCCACTAAAAAATTTCTTCTTCATTTAATAGCAAAGTTTGAAATGTTGCCAACAGATGGCAACCTAGGTGTTGTTTTTATAATATAATGGAATTTTTTATCCTGACTGTCCTAATCAGGATAACGGGATACTGTTTGCAGATTATTGCATTGTCATGGGTCCTTAATACGTGTGCAAAGTTTCAAAGAAATCGAATAGCTGGAAGTTGGTTAAAAATAGGCTCAAAGATTCCGTTACATAGGCAGCCAGATAGATAGATTGATAGATAGATAGTTACAACCCAAGTTAATAAAAGCGTGTTAAAAATAAAAATCAATGTAAGGTATTCAAAATAAAGCCTAACAGGCAACCATCTTAAGGAGTCTAGCATGAATTTGATTGGAGTGCTTTTTGGACATGATAAAATCAATCTCATGGCTCGGTTTTGCAATTTTTGAATTCTAGATAATTCATTTTGGTTCAGCAGATACAAGATGGTAGAACAGTAAGTTAAATGAGGAAGAACCAACGTATTATAAATAGTTATTTTTGTCCACATGGATAAATATGGAGCACACCTTGAAAGATAATTAATGCTATAACTTAATTTAGATATGATATAGTTGGCATGTTCTTTAAACTTTAAATCTTTATCTATTATCACTCCTAAATACTTAATTTTTTGACACATTCAATACTAGAACCATTTATATGCACATTATAATTACCATTTACAAATTCACTATACATCCTTTCATTTCCTATTATCATACATTTACTCTTGTTAGCATTCACCTTCAATGAGTTTTCACAAGTATAATTATATATTTTTGAAGAACATTGTTTATTTTAATTACACTGCTCTCCAGATTTTTAATTGGTACATAAATTAGTGTATCATCAGCAAAGCATTAATGTTTTTATTGCTTATACTTTTTTATATTCCTCTATTCATTTTAGCATACGTTGTAAGTATATATATGCAGGTTCAGTTAAATAACATAACACATAGGCAATGTGAGAAAAAGAGACAATCTAACTAAATACCAGCATGTAAACAGGCGTGACTACTACTGCTTGTTTTGTTATTCTATTGCCGGCCGATGTACCAAAACGCATTGCTCATATTGTATACAAATATGGTGTAAGTAGGTTTAGTAGGTTAGGTTAGCAAACTATTGCTTATTTATTTATTATTTTTCTCTCTTTATTTTGAGCTTTGTTAACAAGATTTTTTTTTTAACAATAAAGCATATTTTGATTGATTGATTGATTGATCCTGAATAGTATGCTTCAAAACAAGAGAAGCAATAATATTGGCTTGTAAATGTGTACATCTAAATATTTAACTTTTATACCGACTTCCATACTTTTCAGAATAGATACAAAATGGTATTAAAATTTTGAATAGCACAGATTTAAAATAAAGCACTTTTCTGAATGTGAAGTTCCAATTCTACTTTTTAAAATTTGAATGTCATGCGGGGAATTATTTTGAACTTTTAATGGTCTTAAGAAACTATTTATTTTATAGTTAGGTAGGTGATCTGCAAACAGCAGTTTTTGCATAAGAGATTATTTTAAGAAAAACAGCTTTTTGTTGCGCACTTGAATAAAATGTCAAACATTTTTAAGAAGTTGGGATAGAATGAATACAGTTACTTAAAGAAATTCTCTAATTTGGCCATGGAACACTATTTAAAATATAATATTTCATACATAACTGCGGTTTGCAGATCACCTCCTCAATTGAAAATGTCAGTGGATAAAGGTTTTAAGTATGTGACATTTTGTTATTCTGATACTTGTACTTCAATAAGTTAATATTTGCCCATTCTTAACTTAAAAAAGATATTTTTTTTTAAATAAATAAAGATATTTTGTCTGTTTGTAAAGTACCTAAAATCCTTAAAAATAAACAAAACAATCTATGTCCAAACATGTTAAAATCTAAATTACCCACAACAAGTAATTGTGACATAACACCTTCATCCAGTGATGTCTTTAATTGTTCAGCATAGAATGCCTAATTTTCATGTTTTTTTTTTTTTACAAAAATAAGTCATGATTAAGAAATTAGGTAAAACAATATTATTTATTTTACTCAACATATTACAATGTTAACCAACAAAAAAATTATTTTTAAGATAATTTGAAGATAATTTAATATAGAGAATAATTATCCAAAAGATATTAAGTTTCAGTTTACTAAAATTAAGAGTACTTACCAGTCTTGAATTTAGCACACTGGCCAGGTCAGGAGCTTGATAAACAATCCCGGCAATAATATAATAATCTGCCAATGGAGTAACTTGCTGAGGACTATGCCTGTGTTGCTTTCTAATTACATACAAAATAGGTTCTTGAACATGAAGTAGCACATACTCTAACCCAGTCATATTTCTAAAACAAAACGTTTTTTAAGCTGAATATAAAATATTTTATTTTTATTTATATGTTATTTATTGGTCTCCCAATAGGCCATTGACCATAGGTCCTTCAGCCTATAAAATTTACAATCTTATTGGTAAATTACAATATTATTCTTATTAATATAAAATAAATACAAGCAAATATGGGCCCACATAAGGGTTGCCACCTTTTTATTTTCAATGATAGGGAGTTAGGCTACAAAAAAACGGGAATTGTGGAAAAGGGATATTATAGAACTTTTACGTTGTAAAAGTATAATTTTTTTGTGAATAAACTCGTCTTACCTACACATATGGCATCAGTGGTGTACTATAGAACACTGGCGAGGGGCGAAGTTGCACTTGTGAGGCCCTTTAAGTGAAAAAATTCAAAAACTTACCCCAACAATAACTTGATGGGCAAAAAAGAGCTTTATTTTTGCCCATATTGAGCATATACTTAAATTTAATTCATTTCATTTAAGTATATTAACCAAATATTTTCGGAGGGGGAATAACCTCCCGGGTCACCCCACGCTGGTGTATTATATCATCAAATGTTTAATTTAATTATTATTACTTTTACTAGCTTCCGAAAGTGATTTTTGTTTTTTTTTAATTTCCCTAGCTGCTTGCAAGACACTTTAAAATTTAATTTACCACTTGGTTCTGCTTTTAATATTTCTATCCATATTCGGTTCTAGTCGTCTGTTCAAAGATTTGATGTTAAAATGAAAATTCTTAGAGGATATTAACCTGAAAAGATAACATTTTTGCCGTGGTCACCTTGTCACTCAAAGTTTAAAAATACCATTCGTTTTTTTTTTCAGAACTATTGACTTTTGATTCAGCAGTGATTAAACAGGAGGAATTACTTCTTTGTCCGGGAGCCGGAAGAATGGGTGCCGCAACCGGGAGACTTCCGGTGAAACTGGAAGAGGTGGAACTTTAGCCTACATTGTTATTTAAAATAAATAAAATATCAAGTTTTACATACTTCTTGCATATACTGTCCTATACTGAAAAATGTAGTATCGCGTATAGTATCTAATAAACAAAATTTTAAATTGCAAAAAAAATTAACTTGTATGCAACTTTAAAAATACACTATGAATACTTACTGTAACTGTTCTGGATTAAGCCTTTGCATTTTAACAATTTCGTTGTTACATGTTCGGTCAAAAACGGATTTGAACCTTGTGAGAAATACTCCATTACATTGGATGTATTTAAAATAGGAATCCATGAGGAATCGTGCCATGACAAACCTAAAGTATTATCTGCAACACCACTTGGTGCAGTAATACCAAGTCTGTTCATTTTTGTGAGAGTAGATGTACTTTATTCGTCTAACAAGTATATTATCATGTATAGGTTATTTTTTAAATCGGTTTCTTTAGATGCCTTTAGTGATGTATGAACAGTTTAGACCATGGTGTATATATAAACAGTTTTAAATCCAATATTCAAGATAACTATATACTTTCTAAAACAACTAGTACTTGCTGCTCCAAAAAATATTGTTTTTAAATAACAACTAACATAACCTAATAACCTATTCGTTTGGAAGTAGCAACTAAGGTGACGTTCCGTAAGTTAACCACGGTTCTTGGTTTTTCGGTTTCCGTTCCGTTCGGTTAACTTACGGAACGTCACCTAAATATAGCGCATTAGACAGTGTTGCCGTGCTAATCATTTCCATAAAAATGCAGGATATCATCACAGCCTTCTTAACTCTGAGCCGTGAAGTAAGAAAGGCAACGTTGCAAACAACACTGTACAGTAGGAATATTGAAATGAGTTCCTAATAGATTACATGCTAAATATAATTATTTTTTAAGTGTTTTAAACAAAATACAGGTATTAATTTTTTTGGATATTTTAGACAACGTATAGTTATAATTTTAAATACTATAGTTGCCCTAAAAAGCAATAATGTGTCTGCAAAACTTATCAGGAACTTTTCTGCCTTATACAAATTTGTTGGTAAGGATTTAAAAATGTCAAATTGTTATGATGTTTTCTACCCCGCTTTATGCATTTTTTGCGAACAGACTAATGTAGCTTTTTAAAGTTAACTAAACATTTATTATTTAGAAATACTTGCAATACTTAAAATGAATTGAAAGCATGTGTGTTTAGTTATAAATATAAAAGCTTAATAATATAGCGTATTACATAAGATGCGCTTTAAAATAACAAACGCTTTAAATTAGGTTTTCCACTATATTTACCCTAAAACCGCCTTAGGTAAATAACTTTCAGAATATCTATATAAAAAATATTTTTTGGTGAACTTACCAGGATATTTATGCGCATTAGTTGATATAGTCCTTAGGATATTGCTTGGGGTAAATAATTGTTTTTGGTGCACTATACACACTATTGATATCAAATAAAACCAATTTTTTAAAAACACACATAGTTAATTAGTAGCCCGTAAAATATATTTGTCCATTTACCGTATAGGTACTTCTTTTACTTTTAATAAAAAACACTTATCCGGTCAATAGCGCACAACCGGAATTTTCTAATTTCATCGTTTATGTGGAAATAAAATGTTGTTTGATAGCCCTCTGTTTTAATATAACTTGGGTTATTCGTTTTGCAGCCCGAAACGCAACACGTTCGTGCCATAATGTATGCCGTACGCACCAACTATACGCGCACATTTAAACGTAAAAACAACGATTGACATATTGCCACTGGTCCTATTTTTAAATATAACCATTAATTACTTATTTTTTCTTTATATAATAAATACACGCTACGATTTAACTTTTAAAAACAGAAAAAAACCTTTTAAGCAATCCTTTAAACTTGTTTCTGTTTACTTCTAAACATTACTTACTGTGCTGTGTTGCCAGATTTCTCCTTCACGGCTTCTGTGATATCATGCATTTTGACTTTGAAGATGATGATTTTGACCAGCTGAATTTGTTATAAACAGTGTCGGTTCGTGGTAAAAATTTTAAGGTGTTCTGCATTTTTGTAAAAAAAAACAAAATAAGAAAAAGCTTACATATTTTTTGTAAATTAAGTCTATCCTACGCTTTTTTCTGCTTGCAAATTTTGTAATCACTTTTTCATTAAAATTATCTATTTTAGAGACAAACTTTTTCTCAATGGATAGCATGGAAAGAGCTGTTAAACGATCATCAATCATTGAATTTCTGAGAAAGGTCTTGATCCGATTTGGGGTTGAAAAACAGTGTTTAGCCTCTGATGTCGTCATGGGAGTTGTTAGTACAATTTCTAATAGTTTAATTCCATACAATTATGAAGATGCATGACTTTTAGAGTTTTCATGTCTTTTTATCTTCAAACTCAAGTGCTCTAGATCGGTGACCCCTATTTCTGTTCAAGCTTTACCGCCTCCAAAAAGTTAGCAGGGAAAACAGTTTAAAACATTTTTTTGTTACATCCACAAATCCATTCATTTTTGCATAAATGCCTCTATTAAATTTGCGTGTATTTTCCTCTACTTACACCAGCTTTCTTAATAATAATATCTGATAATGGTCTACGTTTTGCTTCCAATTCAATCTTTTTTATCTAATCTCTACCTGTTAGTGCTCAACACACTGAAAGTTAGTTTAAACGTACCGAGCTTGACAACGCGTACATACCACTACACCACTGATGGTTATAAGCTCTGTGGTCGAAGTGAAAAGCTGATGTGTTTATGGTGTTCCATTTAATATAACAGAGTTGCCTAGATCGAAAAATCGGCCATTTTCTATTTTTTTTTAATGAAATGTCACAATGAAGGCCCCAATTTTTGACTTGGGGGTAGAAATTTCTGATAGAAAAGAGGTGTTCTGTTTGCCTAAATTTTTTTGGGGTACTAATTAAGATGCTTTGGGGGTGAGGGGGCTAGCCGTCCAAGCCCCTACCTAATTGCTCCCCTGTTTTACATATACATACGTCCATCGGTTAAACTTAAAAATGAAAGAAACTGAGAGATGCCAATTCTCCTAAATTAAAACGAATCCTGTCTATGTTAAATTGAACATCAACATTTTTTGCCTGGGCAATGAAAGCTAATGTGGAATATTTAAAAATGTACCATCGAAACTATTTTTTACTATATAAAAATTGGTATTTTAAATAAAACCTATTATCAATGGCAACGTGCCATAACATTTTTTATCTGACAAAATAAACCAATACTTGCATACCATAAAATAAAAGCACTAAAAAAACAAAAAAATTGTACCTTATCCTTAATAACGATTTAAACACAAATTCCCTGTAAAAAAATATCCAAAGTCGGTTAGTGACCCCTGTTTACAAGTTTTAAAATTCTCTGTAACTGCTGTACAAATAGAGAATTATTGCACAGTGAAATAAGGCCAGGCATTAATAATACCGGCCTTATTTTGACATCTGAGCTTGCGCAGATGCATGGTAGGATAAGGACTCCCTTAATTAGTGTATTCCTTTTACCTTGTAGAACCGTTTTGAACGACACCATAAGTGTTCCTTTTACAATTTTTTCACCTTTTTTTCAGGATGTAGAACCGTTCTTGACACTATTGACAGTTCAGAGAACGGTTCTACAAGGTAAAAGGAATACACTAAATAAGTATAGTGCCCGGCTTTATTTATGTCGGTTTTAGGTCGTGCCTTATTTTAACTTCGGAACTGTTCGTCGAACCGAACGGCTGCCGATCACAAAATCTATAAGTTTTTAGAAATAAAAATACTTATTACCTTGCTTTTTAAAATGTATTTCCATAATTGTGTTATAAAAAAACCCTACAACACAAAACAATAAAGAAAAACTACTAAATTTTTTTCCCTTTTTTTTTAGGTTAATGGTAGTGTCAACATGATTTGCAATAACTCTAAATTATGGGTACAAGCACTATTTAAATAAGGCCGGTATTAATAATTCCCGAGTTTAATAATAATAGTTTATTCATGTTTCAATTGTCACAAAATAGCAATTTACACACGTCAAGAAATTAAAATCCTTACAACTAGTAGGTACCTATATAAAACAAGATTAATAAAAATAAAAATTTAAAATAGCCTCACAATAGTAAGTACTAGAATATAATATTAAATAAAATTTATCTTACAGTTACGGTTAGTAAGGCAACTTGCAATAATTATCTATTAACTACTCAATTTATCTATTAACAGTAAAAACTAGACATATATAAAAGTCCAATGGCTAAAAAGCAAAAAAATAACATCAAAACCTTGAAAAAAACTTTCCAGTACGATGTAAACAAAGAATTACGGGAAAAAAATACGTCATAAAATTTAGCGAACATGGGCTTAAATGGGATCGAGCGCTCCTTATTAAAAAGTTTATTTTCCTTGAGATATAATTAAAAAAAAATTGTCAAACATTCTAAATATAAAAACTACGATTAGTCGCTTCTTCTGTTTTTTCTTCTTGACATTTTGGGGTCAAATAAACCCCATGCTATGTTGCCATAGTTGACAAACAACTAACTAAAGTTTATTTTTGTACGTCGGTCGGTGCATTACTCACTTCCGTTTACATAACATTTTTTTTCTTAAGCATTTATGGATTAAGTATTTCTTGATTTATGGATTTATTATATAATATTCAATTTACCATGCCATGGATAATTTATAAACCGTCCTTAAGATGAGTATGATATGCCCTTTGAGGTAAATAAAGAGATCACATTTGTGTTAATTATTGTGGTTGCGTGTGTGCTTTTTAGGCTCCACCAGTAAAAAAATATTTTAAGATAATAAAATCTCCTTAAACAATATTTTCTTTGTAACAAAAACCTACTTCATAAAAAATACAAACAATTCCTTAAAATAATGTTAAACCTACTTAATATAAACAAGTTTTGGCAATTTTCTAGAAACTTGCGGCATTTCCGATTTCGCCAAATTTTGGTATACGGTATTTTAGGGCGCTGATCACAAATCTAAAAGAATTTTTTGGCCGAAACGTTTCTTTCCCGAGATTTATCATAAAAGTTAAAATTTGAACTTATCCTATTTTTACTATATTCTCCATTCTTTTTGCACACAATTCTTGATATAAAGCTAAAGTAGAATTCAATATTTGATTTTTACCTTTTAAAACCCCGTTAGCGGCTGATTAATAGTTGTGACCGCCCTAGGCTAATAATGAGAAGACTCCCCTCTGAAAAAATGAAGAGCAAAAAAAGGTCACCTTTAAAATTGATAAGCTGCTCTTTATACCACAACTCTTTATTTCTTGTTACCATATTTGTTCGCCTTACTTTTTCCCCTTACTCTCAAGATTTCAGCGCCCCCCTATCACGATTTTAGCGGCCCCCAAAATCTTCGCGCCCTAGGCTGCAGCTTAATTAGCCTAATGGTTAATTAAATCAGCCCCTAACCTAACTTCCAATCATCAATTTACATCGCAGTTGGCTATGGCGGCGTCTATACATGGTTGCCGCATTTTTAAAGTGAACAATTTTTTGTTAATAAAAGGTGTAAAAAGATAGAAAAACGAGGTTAAAGGTTAAAATCAAATATTGTATGCCACTTTAGCTTTAAATTAAGAATTGTACCTATACAAAATATAGTAAAAATAGGATTAGTTTAAATTTCAATTTTGATGATGGATATCTCAAGAACGAAACGTTTCCGCCAAAAAATTCTTTCAGATTCGTCATCAGCGCCCCAAAAACCCCCGTATACCAAAATTGGTTAAAATCGGAGTTGCCGCAGGTTTCTAGAAAATTACCCCAGTTTGAATATACAGACTGTCCACGGATGAAGTAAACAAGAGGACCAAAAAATATTTTTCTAAAAAAGTCATTCTTTATAAAAATTTTTGCTTGTAAAAAAATATGATTTACGAAGAGAAAATGTTGATTTTGTATACAAGGTTTGCAAAAACTTAAAAAACATGATTTTTCTCCAAGAGTAAACTACTGTATTTTTCCTTTTTAGCAAAATATCATTAGAAAAATGTATTTAGAATGATGTTTGTAATCGATAAAAACAATATTTTTTTATTAAAACCCATAATTTGGCGAAAACTGTCTTTACAGTTGAAAAATTGTGTTTTGAAGGTATTTGGAAAAAGCAGGTGTTTGAAAAGCAAATAAAGGGTCGCGGCGTATAACGAGAGTCCAACTAGCATAAATTTGGCAGTATTTGCATTTTAATATTTTAAGTCGAATATTGTTAGTTTCAATATTTAAGATAAAACATTTTTTTTATATTTTATCTAGTTAAAACTTGATGTCGCAATAATTCGACCAATATGGACTATCGTCTTTTATTCCCGCCAGCGCGTGGAACAAGGCGACACGTTGTATCTTTAAATGTTTTTTGGAGGACCAGGAACTTTTTTGCCGTAATTATTAATAGTTGTATTATTTTAGGTACTAGCTATTTAAAGGTGCTATTATCTTAATATTGGCAAATAATGGACTCTAATCGTTATTCGCCGCCACCCTTCAAATTATAAAAGTTTTTTAGGTCATCAACTTCCAAATTAGTGCCATGAGTCTTTTGATACCCCTGTAACTGTAATAGTTATTTAAAATACTATTTTAAATAAATTTTTAAAATGATAATTTGCTTAAAAATGAAAAATAATGGTAGTTTACTCTTGTAGAAAAATCACGATTTTTAAGTTTTTGTGAACCCTGCATATAAAATCATTTTCTCTTCGTGCATTTTACTTTTTAACAGGCAAACATTTTTATAAAAAATTACTTAAAAAAAAAATTGTCCATATGTCCTCTTGTTTACCCCATTCGTGGACAGTGTACAAGATATGTCTTTAAGAGAGGATAAACATTAAACAGTGAGGATATTAAAAGTCCTCCCCGTCCCCCTTTTATCCTTTGAATGGGACAAGATATCAAACTCGGATAAAATTTGGGTAAAGGGTGTCACTTAAACTACTTTTTGGCATAAAAATGATTTTGGTCACGTGGCCTACTGTCAAGGGGGCACTAGCAACTTTTTTCCCAAATGGAAAGGGGGTAATTTAGCACCTCATTTTAAAGGCCCTCTAATTCTCTACTAACGCCACTTTGTTTTTTAAAAACGGCCCAGCCGTTCCAGTCTTACAAGCTAACGCCAATAAAACGACATTGTTTTTACACTATTTAATTCAAATTAAACGGGTCTAAGTCTGAAACGCCTGGACCAATTTTCTAAAACGAAGTATCGTTGAGTAGAGAATCAAAGGACCTTTAAAACGAGGTGCTACATGACCCCCTTTCCATTTGAAAAAAAAAAGGTGTTAGTGCCATCTTGTTACTAGGTTATGTGACAGAAAATATTTTTATGCTAAAGAGTAGTTTAAGTGAAACCCTTTTACTCAAAATTAACCCCAACTCAATATCCTCACTGTATACAGTGTGTCCGCCTAAGTTCTCTACATATGGGAAACTTTTTTATTATTAATTTTACGAAAAAAGTTATTCTTTATAAAAGTTCTGCATGGTCTAAAACCTAAAATGCAATCATTAGATATTAATTTTTTCAGCAGTATACGAGGTATCTAAAAATGTGAATTTTGTTCAAGAGGAAAGTACCCTTATTTTTGAAAATCTCGGAAATTATTATCAAGGAAAAATGTTTAGAATTAAAAATAACTCCTAAATATGTAAGCTCGTTTATTTATAAGAAAAAAGTTTTTCTTCAATTTTTTATGCGATAACGAGCGTTTCTGTAACTTTTCACTGTTTTGATAGTTCTTAACCTTTCTTTAGATATTACATTTCCAAATAAGTACAAATGTACAAATTTAAATTTTTATCGTTTTATATTTTAAAAAAAAAAATTTCTTGAAAAAGAATAAAATTGCATATTTAAGAGTTATTTTTATTTCTAAACATTTTTTCTTAATAATAATTTTTGATATTTTCAAGAATACGGGTACTTTCTTCTTGAACAAAATTCATGTTTTTTGAGATACTTGTATACTACTGAAAAAATGAATATCTCATGATTGCTTTTTAGGTTTTAGACCATGCAGAACTTTTTATAAAGAATAACTTTTTATTTGTAAAATCAATAATAAAAAGTTTCCCATATGTAAAGAACTTGGGCGGACACACTGTATATTTTCACGCACACACATAGTTTTTTTTTATTTGGCAGATGGACTGTTTAGTTGTACCATTACATAAATATCCAGAATACTTGCAAAAATGTTGTGATTTAATCAACAGTGAATGGAAACGAAGCGATACAGCCAGATTACGAAGCTTAGAGTCGTCATCTGATCAATTGCCAACATCACTTATTTTGTTAAAAGAACGTCAAATATTAGGATATCTTAAGTTGTCACCTATTCCAAGTATTAAAGATGGTTGTTTTGTCGAGTCAGTTGTCATAGATAAAAAGAAAGGGGAAAAGGTTATGGAAGAATATTAATGAAGAAAGCTGAAGAGTATTGTAAAAGAAATTTGCCCAATCTGCATGTAATATACCTATCAACCAAAGGGCAAGAAGGATTTTACAGTAAATTGGGTTATATTGAATGTATGCCTATATCTATTTATGGAAGTTTTACACCAACGCCACTAAATAATATAAATATACCTTCTAATTTTAATGGATCTCAAAAAATTATTGAAAAAATATTCCTAAAGCACCACCACTGCCTGAAAGAAAGCTAGATACTTCTATTGCATCTAAAACATATATGAAAAAAGATATTTAAAATAATTTCTTTCATTACTGAAATATCACCAGCACACCTTCAATAAGTGCAACATAAAATTTTGTATAAATATCCATATGTTTTTCTAAATATTCTATCTGTGAACAATCATATTATGAATGGGACAATATACAATATTTGTAATAAAATTTGTGATATACAATTAAAATAAAAACTACTAACAATACAATAAATTTATTTAAATTTAACAGACTACCACAACATATTCCTATATTTATAATTTTACTTGATATACCCATATAATGTAATATTATAACAAAGATTTTCAGTCTTAAAATAAAATTGAACTTTTAAATGCACTTGAAATCTGTTTCCTGATGACTCTTGTAATTAAACTGGTCTCTAATAAACAATGAGATTAAATTTTGAGAAACTGTTATACCGTAGGACACAAAAATTTGTTGTCATACTTATTTAGAAATAATACCACACACTTGTCCATAATGTTCTGGTTCATTTAAAGATTCAACTAAAAATCGACCCAAATCATGTTTAGAGACAACACGTCCAAGATATTTATCATGTGCAATTTCATAGGTGGATTCTGGCAGATCTGAAAAATATTATACTATCATATACAGGGCGTTACAAATGTTAAACTATTAAAAATATGAAAAAAGTGATATGGTTTCGGAAATGCATTGTTTTGCAGATACATGGTGTTAAAAGTAAAAAAAAATATATATTTTTTTATTATCCTAAATATTTCTTATTTAATTTTAATAAAATTTGACAGTGTTATTTTTAGCAATAAAGGCTAATTTAGTTTTAATTTGATTAAATTTATTTAGTTGAGTTGCATTCAAGCAGTACTTAAATGAATCATTTTTAAAAAGTGTACGCCACTGACTTTTTTCCCAACTTTGTATTTTGTTTAAATTAAGCAAGTTAAACTAGAGGTTTTTTTACACCTTGAACTTTTTTCATATTTTGCTTAGTTTTCGGGAAATAAAATTTGCCTAATTTCATATCCTTTCACACCCAAAAAACATGGGAAAAATACTAAAAACACTTAGTTTACAAAATTCGTTAATTTAAATGTCAATAGTATTTAGTGTTTGTTGTTATTGGTATATAATTATTTATAAAATAAAAGTAAAAAAAAATATAAAAAAAATTGTCCTTATGTTTCTTGTGTAGTCCAGAGGTATGCAATTAGGTGCATTTAGTTGTTTTTTCTCAAAAACTAAAAAGGTAGCAAACAAACTTAGAAGCTAAAAAGCTCTAGTTTTACTTGCTTAATCTAAATAAAATATAAAATTTGCAGAAAAGTCTGTAGCGTACATGTTCTTGTCAGAAATATTCGTTTAAATACTGCTTGAAACCTGACTGGACTGAATGAACTTAATCAAGTTAAAGCTGAATTAATCTCTCAATGCGGCAAATAAAACTGCAAATTTAATTAAAATTGGATAATGTATATTTAAGATATTAATAAAAAACCGATAATAAGCATAACACATTAAAAAAAAAAAAAAATTAAACAAAATAATAAAATAGGTCTAGCACCTTTCTCTCTTGCAATAATGACTTAGTTTTTTTATGGTACCACCTCGGAAATGCACTCCTTCAAATAAAAAAAGAATTATTAAAATCGATTCACAAACTCCGGAGTAATCGCGTAACATACACAAAAAACATACAGGCGAATTGAGAACCTCCTCGTTTTGGAAGTTGGTTAAAAAAAAACTTTATCACCCTGTATCTGGTACACATTGCATTTCGGGACCCATGTTTATATGAACTTTTTTCTTATTTTTAATAGTAGAATCTGCCTTTAAATTTCTATTTGCAACATTCTGTAACACCCTGTATTTTTTAAAACTTTTTGACATCCCACGAAGGCATACGCCTAAATACCAGAGTACCGTGGGTGTCGGGTTATTAGATGTTTAACCCATCGTTCCCCCTGTTCCGTCAACGTTGTCCAAGCACTGAAACATGCAGTTATGCATTTCACAGCACCTTGTAGACAACGCGGTAGTGCCACCACGATCGTTATTTTTAAATAACTACTACCTAAATATGTCTCCCCTGTTAGAAATCGAACCGGCGACCTCTGGCTTCGAAGATCAAAGCTCTGTCCACTGCGCCACGGTATGTATATTTATTTTTTATTATTTTTGTTATATCTAACAAATCAAATTCAAAAATCAAGGCTAATTTCAAACATGCATGTAAGATTTGAGCGTTTTCAAAAATATCATAAAATAATTTTTTATTTAATTTTTTTTTTGTTTAAATAGAACTTAAGCTTAAGCTTAAGTTTTAGAAAAAAATCTTTGTGCAGCGGTAAAAGGTGGAGAAAATTTCTTCTTCTTATTCATTAAAAAAAGTGCCTATTGTACTTTTAAGCTAGCTCAAAGTGTATACTGGTTAAGCAAATAGATATTGGGATATTGGCCAGTAAAACAACAAAAAAGGATGTATGTGAATAATCCAATCAAATGTTTACATCCAGGTATTCACGTAAGATTGTTTCTTTTTCTCACATTGCCTATGTGTTATATTATTTAGCTGATTCTCTATATTATGGTCTGTGCTAAGCCTCTTCATTAAGAAATAAATGATATGCATTACAACTTACCTACAATGTTAAATTTGTTTGCGGATGATACATGTATTTCTGTAAGTGATATAAATGTTGACAGTGCAATTGACAAAATGTCCAGAGAATTAAAAAAAGTTGAAGATTGGTTATTAAAGGATAAGTTATTTGTAAATGTTAAAAAAAGAAATGTTATGATTTTAAATAACAAAACTAATGATGGTGTAGCCAAATTAAAATTATTCAATCAAGAACCGCAATATGTTCATGAATGTAAATATTTAGGAGTAGTGATTGACAGTAGGTTAAATTTTAAGAGTCATGCTAATTTTATGATTAAAAAGTTAACAAAAAAATAGGGTTTTTCAGAAGAATTTGTCAATTTTTGTCATTAAGGTCTCGTATTACTATATATAAAACAATTATAAGTCCGCATTTTGAGTACTGCCCTACTGTTGTGTCATTTATTAATCAGACTAAAAAGATAGGTTGCAAATTCTACAAAATAGAGCAATGCGTATAATATTTAGAGTTAATCAGACTAAAAAAGATAGGTTGCAAATTCTACAAAATAGAGCAATGCGTATAATATTTAGAGTTGACAGATATACCAGAATTTCCCAAATGCTGTCTATATTACAGTTTATGTCAGTAAACCAAAGATTAGTTATGTTAAATATGTTGTTTATTTTTAAAATAGTTCATAGGAAGTTACCTGATTATATGTATAAAAAAATAAAATTTGTCAATGAAATTCATCAATATAACACTAGAACAGCCACAAATATTTATGTTCCTATAGCCAAGAGAAGTGGCACACAAAATTCATTGTTTTATAGTGGTTTAGTTAAATATAATAAATTGCCTTTATATATCAGGTCTGCTTTAAATGTAAATGAATTTCGTAGATTAAGTATACAGTTTATTAAAGAAAATTATTGATTGTTAAGTATTATAAGTAGTTTAGAATTGTTATTTTTTTTTTTTTGTATTTATTTATAGCACTTGTTGCTAATAAAACATTTTCATTTCATTTCATTACCTGCAATGTGTGGAGAAAATACAGCAACATACTTTAAACCTGACTGTTTTAAAACATCATACATCCTTTGATGGTCAGCAGTAACTTCTTTAAAAATAGCTGGCATTTTGTCACTAAGTTCAGGAAATAGAAATCCAGACAAACAAACAGATATTACATCAACATTTGACTCTTTCATAGCTTTGATTATATTTTTTAAACCTTCACTCAGATCTGTAGTTGCTTCAAGATTATTTCTAGTTCCCAATGCAACAACAACACTCATTGGTGTTTTTAACTGCTTTCAGAACATCGTCATACTTCAACACATTACCTTCTACAACTTCAACACTATTTCTTAAAGCTTCTGGTAGTTTTGTTGGATCTCTAACAAATGCTCTAACATTCAACCCTAAAATTAAAGCCAATATGTCTAAACAAATTTAAAAAAAAACAATGTACTAACGTGAGGGGTGTGGTAAAGATAAGGTGTTGTTTGAAGGGTAAGTTTTAGAAAATTCTAAATATAAGACTTTGGTATCAGTGGAGCATTTACCAGAAGGCTGAGTAGGCTGGAGCCTAGGGCGGCAGATTATTTTAGGGGGCGGCAGATTTTGTACTTTACAAATTGTTAAGTTGATTCCGATTTTAATTTAGTACGTAGAAATGAAAATTAAGACCTTTTTTTTGCTCTTCAAAATTGTTTTTCAATGAAAAAGGAAAAAATTAGGGGCGGCTAAAATTAATAGCCTACGGGCGGCAAAAATGTAAATGCGCCTCTGTTTGGTATGCAGAACAGTTTTAAATTTAAACAGGTAATTAAAGAAACTGCTATTTTTATAAACCAAAAACCATAATAGTGTGAACACCCAGAATAAAAAAGTATACATTTTCGGAATTTTAAAAATATACATTTTTGGAAATATTAAATAAGTATACCTTTTAATTAGGTTACTAAACATTTGGATTTTTTTCTAAATAAAACAAGTCGTGATATGTCAAGGTTTCAAGCAATTAAGATTATAAACGAAAAATTAACAATTTTCTAGGTCAACTGTGTTGAACTGTAAAAACATAGACCGACAAATTCTATATTTAAAGACAACACAATTTGGAAAAGGAGAGGGTAGAATCCTGACTCCGAAATTACTGGGAGTAAGGTAGTAGAGGCAGTAGAAGTAGTAGCTGTAGTTAACATGAAGTCAAATAAAAAGTTATGCCCATATGGGCTTCCCCTTGTTTGGGGGATGCCAGTACTAAATTAAGTTTGTTAAATAGTTCCTGTAGTTAATCGTGTAAAAAAAATAATTTTCATAGTCCCCCGGTCTTATGGTCGCAGAAAATAGTTCCATATGGTACATTAGCCCCAGTGACGTCAAGTAGCCCTGTGTATCCAAAATTCTACGTCATAATAGTATTTTTACATGCTTATTAATTTTAAGAAAAAAAATATTTAGGTTATACTTGAGAAAAATATTTAAAAAATAAATAAACCGATAAAACTATAGGCTTCATAACTTATTTTGGTAATTATTTACAAACCGGACGCATTGCCGATATTAATACAGTTTGATATACGGGGTTTTTTGGCGCGCTGATTACGAATCTGTAAGAATTTTTAGTCGGTCACGTTTCGTTCTCGAGATATTAATAATCAAACTTGAATAGAAAACTAACCTCAATTCACCATTCCCCCTTCTTTTTGTACGAATTCTTGATTTTCCGCTAAATTGGCACTTAATATTAGATTTTTACCTTCTAAAAACTCGTTTTTCTATTTATTTTACTTATTTTTTCCATAAAATTGCAAAGCTTTACTTTTAATCATTTCAATCGCAGTAGCCTTAGCGATGCCAAGGCTACCACGCTTGAAAGTGAAGTGAATTATGAAATAAAAATGACATTTGACAGATAATTCAATATTTTCTAGGTAGTAACATATTCAAATCTTGAGTTATCTGTCAAATGTCATTTTTACTGTATAATTTCAAGCTTGAAACAAGTCAATGTATTTACAGCATAAGGCTGAATATTATATCACTGAATTCAATTTTTTGACTTAAGTCTGTAAATTTGATTTAATTCATAATGGCTTTTTAAGTCAAGATAACAAAAATTAAAGGAAATATTTTTTTTTAATTTTAATATTAATTTTATTGTACTACTGGTACTCAATAATAATATTGATATTACAAAAATGCAAATGGTAGATTACCTATATAATTAATTCATTTTTTTTTATATTTATTTTTTACAGTAAAATTTATTTCAGTAAAAGTTATAGATTATCAGGTTTTAGCTATTTTTATTGTTAAGAGGCACCATTTTGGCTACAATTAAGAGTATTTTTGTGTAGATATGTAACTCTTAAATTAATTTGTTTGCTAATTTACCAGTTTAAAGTCAACTAAGTAAGCTAATATTGTCCTATAACAAATTTGGTCCAGTCGATCGTTTTGGGGCATTCCATAGTGACTGGTGGGACATTTGACTTTGGAATATCACTAATTATAAGCTATAATAATGTGACTGAAACTTATACTATAATTAAATGTATTTTTTAATATAAAATAATAGCTAATTAACAACATCCCTTTGTAAACAACCTCGATTTCTTTCTACCTTTCTTGAAATTATCACTTGACTTAGTGTGACTGGTGGGACATCGAAAAATTCTCTCTTACCGCGGCATACTCAAAGTCGAATTGCTGTTCGGCCACTGAACTTTATATACATTTATTGTTATAAAGAATTAGACTGATTACTTACGTAGACGCATATATATATATATATATATATATATATATATATATATATATATATATATATATATATATATATATATATATATATATGTGTGGTGGAACAAAAACAAAAGAAGTGTACATGAAGTTGTTTATTAAGAACACTTTTATATATTTTAGCCTTAGAAACATTAATTAAAAAAATAATATTGTAATAAATACAGGGTGCCATTTGAAAACAAAACAGAGCTAATTTTTGGGCACTCCAGGTCATATAAGAGAAACGCTGAGACGTCAAATTTTGATTTTGGGGAGAAACATTTTTTTCCACTTTCACTCCCTGAACTGCAAAGGTTGCTTAAATCTTACTGTAGATGGTTTGTTATCAGTCACTCGTGTTTTTGTGTTTACTTGCTATTTTTATTATTAAGTAGACGTAAGTACATGGTTTTGGAAAGTTTAATTTGAAAAGTTATATGTATATTAAAAAATAGCAAGTAAGGTATTTAATTATTTTATATGTGTATTCATTTCAAATTTAACCACTGCTAATCTCACTCTTAGAGCATGAAAAAATAATTTAGATAGTGACTCTGAACCTGCGATAGAAGACCCATCTGTCATACATATTAAATATGACATCAGTGAGAGTCAACCTATACAAACATTTAGTATTCAAAAAGAAATATTTTGATAGAAAATTTGCATAAATTCCTATCTCTCATGTACCCTAATGGTACCTGTATAACAGCAGCCAAAGAGAAGTATCTCACCAATCTATCATACATTTTTTCAGTCTTTAAAAATTTAATCGTGCCGATTACCAGTTTAATGGTCTTTTTATGTTACAGAAGAGAGCATTGAGATTTATGTGTAAGGCTGGGCGTCGGGAATCTTGCAGACCTCTTTTTTGGCCAAAAAATCTTAACTTTTCATTCTGGAAAAAGTGTGTTTGGTCCAAAAGAAATATAGGGAAGAAATTTCTGCGGAATCTGTTTATGCCACTCGTAATAGTCGAGTGGCTTTACTTCCCATACCCTCCTCAACATTGGTAAAGAGATCTATTGTTTATAATGGCAAAAATTGTTTAACCACCTTCCATCACGTGTTCGCCAAATAACTTGTGAAAAAATATTTAGAAGGGATGTGAAGGGTCTGCTTATTGCTGGAGCCTACTATTTGCAAAATTAATTTTTGAATGATCGGTTTGTGTGAGGCTTGCGTATTTTAATTTATTTTTGGTTTTCATTTTAATTTTATATTTTTTTCATTATCAATGTTGAACATTTTATATTAGTTAAAATTGTAACTTGGTCTCTATCTCTTCTCTGTTTTCCCTCTAAATTTGTTGTATGTTTTGTTTTGTTGTTTTAACGATTTGTCGGTGTATAAATATTTTTGGAATTTGTGTGAAAAGGTAGAAGAATGGCAACTATTTTTGACATATTTATTATTTTTACTAGCGCGACCTGACAATAAAAAACTTTTTTTTAGTTTTAATTTTTTTAGTTTAAAGATGATTTGTTTAAGAGGATTGTACTATACTTAGAACAATAAAGTTTTTTGAAGTTGAAGTTGAATTGGCAGAGCATGATAATATTCTAATAGTTAATAAAAACTGTAAATTAATTTTTCTGTTTAAAAACTTTTGAATTTTTGAGCTTATCCATACCATAAAATATTTAGTTTTTATTTAAATGATATTAAAATTTGAATGTTTGTCTTATTTGGCTATGGTCCACTAAGGAAAAATTAAAATTTTAGGAAAGCCAGAGAACTTCAAGCTACAAAATCTTGCCTGTTTGGGCCAATGTCAAGTATACTTTTAATTCTACAGCAATAATTAATCCCAAGACTTGTAAACACTTTATAAATCCACTTGAGAATTCTATTTCCACCTTTAGGGTACTAAACAAATAAAATATTGTATATTAATTCTTAAATAAAATGCAGCATATATGAAAGAAAGAATATTTATTTGGTGTCGAATATACCTGTAAGATAAAGACGGACTTTTGGGTCTGGTGTAAAAAATTACCATTAAATTTTAGGAACTACCTGCTTGGTGTCGAAATTTCCTCCGCCCAATTTTTCAAACCCATTTCTTGGGTCTGGTAAAGATAAGGTATCCATGAATTTCGCGTTTTTAAAAGTTCCAAGTAAGGGTGTTTGGTTAATAAAACAGTTTTGAATAAAAAAATCGTCTGATGAACCGCTTTTTCAAAAAAAAAAAAAAAGTAAAATTACGAATTTTGTATACATTTTGATGCTAAGACTCCCTATTATTACCTGTTGGATTAAAAATGTGTGTATAATGTTGCCAATAGTATATAGGTTTTTTATAAAATCCAAAAATAGTCCTTCTTGCCCCATTTTAAAAAGTGTGTATTATTCGCAGGCATCATTGAGAAATTTAAAAAAAAATGACTTTTCTAACCTGAACTAACCTGATAACCACTTATAATTCATCTTTGGTAAAGAATGTTTGAGTAATATCTAGTACCAAAAGGATTTAATTAGGTCAAAAATACTTGCCAACACTGAATGTACAAGACCAGAAATGTTTAGATTTTGTTGTCATGTGTCATAGAGTGGTCATCATTATTTGAAATCTTACAATTTGAATATTTTCTACTGAGAAATATAATAGTCAAGCATTATTGTAAGGTCTTTACAACTAATTAAACGGCGACAAAAGTATATACTTTCCATCAGCCTGTTATTATGTAAATGAAGGCTAAAGTGAAATAAGTTGATAACCCAAAAATTGCTAAAAGTAAGTTTTTAATGGATAAAACTTGTTCATCCTCACTCTATTATATTAAGAATTTGACTATTTAACAATATTCTTGCGAAATTTTCCTGAAAAATGAAAATCCTATGGATACTTAATCTTTACCAGAACCTCGTATGCAAAAAAAGAGGTAATACACTTAGTGAAAATGGGGTAAATTAACTTTTTATGTTTCATGATGAATATCTTAAAAATGTAACGTTGTCGATTAAAAATTCTTATTCTTAATGCGGCGTGATGTCCAATTAGAAAACAATCATCTTTTAACGTATAAAAATCAAGTATGTGATAAGATTTAGTTAATACACAAATTATGTTTTTTTAGATTGATTGATAAGTTATCAGTATTTAAGATAGCTACCTTTTTTTATAGCTGCTTCAGTGACACACAGACCGGTCATACCTGTTGAACCAAATATTACTATATTCTGCATTGCAATTTAAATTAAACCGACAAAAAAGGAAATAAATAATGTTACGAGTTTGACTTAAAAAATAAATCTTGGATTATTTGTTATTTCAGTTTTGGTTAGGATTTTTTTTTGCTGTCAGTTTGTCACATGTCAAACATTCCTAATGATGGGCGCAACGGGCGCAACAACGTAAAAGCGTATTTGGTTTACGCTACTTTGACAAAAATGCAAATATTAGAGTAAAACATGTAAAACTTAACAATTTAATTTAAAATTATTTTATTATTATAGTTGCTGTTTAACACTTTAAAACAGGTTTTAATTTTTGTTATTTTCTACCTTAAAAGATTTGTCATTTATGATATTTCGACTAAAATAACTACGGCAACTTTGGCTCCCTCTTGTTATATGTGAATTAAGCTTTGCGTGTGCAAGTCAGAAACCTTTTTGTAATGGCGAAGGAATTACTAAAATTTCAAATTTAAATTTTTTCTTTTTTTTTTTTAATTTTTGAAATAATTATATACCGGTGTGTAGTTATTAAGAAAAACTAGTCAAGATGTTGTTATGACGATCAGGTAAGCTAAAATTATTATTTCAAATGTTTTCTACTGACATATTTCAAAATTTACTCTTTAAATCACCTCGTCCTAATTTTTAGGCAAAGCTTGCTAAATTAATTTTTGGATCAAGAATGAACAGTACCGTTGTTATTTCAATTCACAAAATAGTGGATGATCATATTATTTCGACAATTCGAGATGAAAAAATGCAAGTTCTCCGTTAGATATGGTAATGCGTACTTTTATTAGTTCGGATGACGCTCATTTTGAATTTCAAACATACGACCAAGATAAATTGACTTTAAATCGTAGCCAGTTTGATTCCGATGATTCAATAACAATAGAAACATTAGTAAATTCGGAATCGTCGGTTAGTCCAGAGTCCATGGTAAGATTAAATTTTCCGACATTAATAAAGTGCCAAAATTGCAGAAACAAATTTTCCGACAAAGTATCAGTACCAGAGGCACCAGTGTGATTTTAATTCAGAGAAGGTAGTTTTTAAGTCTTCTGCAGATATGGAAAACGAAAAGGAAAACGAGAAACCTATATTTGAATGTCCAGTATGTTTTAAACTTTTTGCAAATAAAAATAATTTAGATCGTCATCAGATTGTTCATAATAACAATATGGATAATATTTGCGAGTTCTGTGGTAAACATTTTGTAAGCGAAAATCGTTTGCGAATCCATAAAGAAAACCATTGCAAAAAGCAGGTGATATTTCGAAGTTTTATAGAAGTGATGTAACCGTTTGGAAATGCAAAAAATGCCACGAAGTATTTTCCTTCCCCACGATTGCAAATCATCATGTTCCACTTTGTCATGAAATACTTGAAGTCGGACATGAACATTCCGATAAAGAAAATATGGAGGAGGAATCTCAAGAGGGTGCTTTTCAAAACGACCATAATTATTCTAAGTCTAATCAGTTGGATAGTAAATATACAGAGACAATTTTAACAGAAATTCTTCTTCAGTGTGAATTTTGTAACAGAACGTTTTCTGACAAGAATTTATTGTTAATGCATCAAAGAAAACACACCACAGCCAAGAATTATGAGTGTGTACATTGCAACAAAGTTTTGATTCTTATTCTTCCGCAGCTTCTCATTGGCTTAAAAGATGCTCAGAATTTGCAAGTTTATTTTATTTGCCCAAACTGTCTTACTGCGAATACTGTGACAGAACATTTAAATCTCATGAAATTCTCTATAATCATAAAATTAAAAAGAAACATTATACACCAAAATTACATATAGCTGTCAATGTTGAGCCTGATGTAGTACACGATGAACCAAAATATATGCCAGAAAATAAGGATATTATAAATAAATTAATTCAAGATGTCTTAAAAACATTAGAAGTTCCAGTAACCAATAAGATTCATGCCAAAAATAGTTCCGATAATGACGAAAACATTTCGATAATTAACATTAAAACTGAACCAGATAGTGGAAATACCAGCAGGCAAGCATTTTTTAAAATGTTTAAATAAGCACAATTTTTTTCATGGTTTATAGAAATTTTATAGTATTTTCCAGTATAAATAAATTTTTTAAGCCTTTTTATAATATTTTTTTTAAGTGCAATGATTTATTAATAAATATGTACTTTTTTAATATTAGCGCAAGTACTCGTCAAAATGATGAAAATCAAGGGGATGAAAATAATAAATCAAGTAAAAAAAGAAAATGGCATAAGACTACAACAAAAAGTAAAAAATATTGCATAACCACGGATGAAGGCTTTAAGTATCAATGTGAAAGATGCATTAAGGTCTTTAATTGTATTGTTAGTTTGGAAGCTCATAGAACAAACGAGCATGTGGCTTCTTTTGGTTGTGAGGAGTGTGGTCAGGTATGTATATGTGGGTAATACGGTCTTCCACCTAAACTCTGCTTAAATCTCTGTGCTGAAATTTTTTGATCTGCGCACGCGCACATTGCAGCAAATTTTAATAAGAGAAAATGCGCGTGAGCAGTTTGAAAAGCTGCAGCAAGAAAACTTTTAAACTGTAAAAATAGCTTTATACAAGAGGATATATTTCTCGGAAAGTGCGGTGCAATTTTTATGATGTACAGGGCCGGATTTAGAGTTGTGGGGACCCCGGGGCAATGAGCCTGTGGGGGCCCTCTAAAAGTAAAAAGCATGGTGAAGAGCAAAAAGAAAAAAAAAAGGTTTTCATCTAATTTTTAACTAATACAATTCCAGTCTTGTATTCCCAAAGAGTTGAAGAGCAAAAAAAAAGTCCTCATTCATCCCTTTGTAACTTTTTCAAAGTTGGGGGCTTATATAATTATAATGCATTCATACATTTATGTGGGGGCCCCAGGCCACGGCCTCGCCTGTCCCTCCTTAAATCCGGTCCTGATGGTGTATGGTCATATCACACGAATTGCTTGAATTTTCATTTAAGTCAACATGGCGAAATGGAGTATTTGATTTTAGGAGGAGCGCACCTATATAGCGGTCCAAAATGTAAAATTTGAGGTTTGAAAAACAGCTTCGAATTAGTAACGAAATGGTCATAAATGGTCACCAAGTGTGACGAATTGTTCATCCATACACCAACTTTTACAGCGTGTTTAAAATATCAAGGTCATCGAAATTTTTTAGAGCTAAACAGATGCAATTGGTTACAAAATGGTCAACATTGGTCAGTATGTATAATTAACTGGTCAGCAAGATTAAAGAGTTTTGGTTAGGTCTAGTTTTTTGATTCTAAAATTTTTAATTTTGGTCCGCTTGAGAAATTTTCTCGTCCTTAAATGTCTTCATTAAATAGAGAACACCATTAATTAATTAATGATACTGACCAAGGTCGACCATTTTGTAACCAATTGTATTCTTTTTGATTGAGCCAGGCATTGAGGCGCTAAAAATGTTTTAATGATCTTGATATTTTGAACACGCTGTAAAGTTAATGTATGAGTATGGATGACCAATTCATCATTACCAATTCGGAGCTGTTTTTTAAACCTCAATTTTCACATTATGGGCGCAAAATATATGAAGCTTTACTAGATTGCTGAATAAGTGTTAGAAAATGTATTCAAAAAATTGGGGACATTTTAAGAAGCGTTTTAGTTTTTTGTAACGTTTTTAAAATTATGAACCATTAAAATGGATATCACAATATTCAATATTTGAATACATTAATATATTGGTTAGCCATTATTAGTTTTTTTAAGGTAAAAAGTTAAATAGTTCTTAAAGCTAATTTACTTTATGTTAAATTAACAGCTTTAGCATATACTTACACCTTAACCAGAGAGACAGGGATATTTTGTCAGGCGGGGCTTAACTACCGATTGGTCAAGATCACGGCATCCCCACCATTTCCGCTTATACATATGCGTCTATGTACCTTTCTGGCACTTAGCTTTTTGCTATAATCCAAGTCGTAAAAAGTGTCAAGCAAAATGTTGAAATTTAAAAACGACACCGACCGGTTAAATTTATCGGTAGCCTGTGTTTACAAATGAACTTTAAAATATACATTTTTTTTTAAAATTTCTTTAACTTTTATATTTATAAATTGTGTATGGGTTGTAATCTAAGGCCCTCGAAAAGGGAAAAATATTAGAATTACCATTATAAGGATACTTCGCTAAAGTGGCAAAAGAAGTGGATTTTGCTGGTAGCGATATCGAATATGTTGTCGACTACATATATGGCAGTGACTCGGAGATCGTCAACAGATAAGACAAAAAAATAAAAATAAAACTGAAAAGTCAAAATATATTTCTAAGGCAACTTTTAAATGGCCAAAGTCGCTACAAATGGTCTATGTCTGTCAATAAATGTTTTTTTGCATATGACAAAAATATGAAAATAAAAACCACTTTATCAATATATACTGTTGTTTCCTTAAAAAATCCTTAAAATTGTTAAATCTGTATTAAATGCAGATAAAAAATATGTAATCCATACACAATTATAAAAGAAAACAATCTTGTTCTTCATGTACGGTAAAAAAAGGTAACCGTTCAAAATTATCGGTGGTCTGTGGTTGCGTTTCAGGAACGGCACTCTGTTCACTATAGATTGAGAAAAATTCCTAAACAAAAAATGTATTTCACTGGTATAAAAAGTCAGTAACCCTAGTCACCACAATAAAAAACTTATTTTATTGGTTTAAAAAGTCACCGGAATTACTTACTAGAGTGGTATTCTTTCGGGAAATTATCAGTGATCAAACTGTTAGAAGTGAAACTGATACCATTCTTTCGAAACCTCTGTGGCAAACTTCATTCTGAATGTTTCTTAATATTTCAAATGGCATCTGTCACGTGACCAAATGATCATGATCACCTAAACTAACCTTTTGTATTTTGTGATGATCACTTGTAAGAGATAGAACTAATAGAAGTAAAACTAATAATTTTTTAAAAGAATACCAATTAGGTATTCATTATTAATTTATAATTGCCAAAGTATAGAAGTATGGAAAAATAGATTTACGACCTAAGTTCAAAGATGATTTACCTCTAACCGGTTTTGAGTTTTCGAGTTAAATAAAGATCACCATGTTTAAAGCCCTAATAACACACAATGTTTGGAAAACGGTCGTTTTAGGTACACTTTAGGTCCGAACGTTCAAGGCTAAAAAAAACGTTTACAAAACGTTCTATATAAACCTATTAAAAACGTTTCTTTAGAACCTACATGAAACGTTTATATTAGAGAGATATGGGTACTTTGGTTACCGCCTACCTTCGTTATTTACGTAAGGCGCTATTTAAATACCGCATACGGTATTTAGTGTTTGTTTTTAGAGATATGGAAGACGCCGTATTACGAACGGTTATTTACACCTGTCTGCGAATTTACAAAATCAAAAACAAATGATCCTTTAATGTGCAAATACTAAAGTTTTTCCCGCTATTTCAAACACATTTTACTGTACATTTTTCCACTTTTCCAGAAGAATTTTGACTATGACATTCTCTCAGTAAAGCCAGGTCATTGTCGGGCGAAAATCTTAAACTTTTTGTTTCTTTTTCACCTGCGACATTTATCCCAAAATAAAAAAACAAGGCTTTATTAAAGATTAGTAGTTTATCTTTACTCTGTGGCTTTATTACCCAAATATTGTCAGAAATAAATAATATAACCTTAAAAAATAAACAAAGAAAAATATTGTGCGCATGGCAATTCTATTCGCTATTTTAAATATCACACGGCGTTATCAGCCCGCAAATTACTCCATGCGGTAACGTTAATACCACCAGCGACGGTAAAACTCGAATCGCGCATAACTTAACTGTCATAATAGCGCTTACGTTAATACCGCATGACGTTACAGCACCACCCATATCTCTCTATTGACTGTATTCTGAACTTAAAATTAATAATGAAATGAATTAAAAAGGCCTCAAACATTGATTTTTACTCATTTAAAATTCTTTGATTGTACTTTTAATGATAAGTATAGCCTTTTTATCGCATAACTCTAAAGTTTGTTCTTTGTAAAAAAAAAATCGAAGAGCATTATTACTTAGGAACGTACCCAGGGAATCCTTTTGGCTAGGAACGCACTCTCAAATCCTCTGTAATAAGTAAATGACATTATTGACATTTTATCATTTTTGGTGTTTTGGTGTGGCAATTTTACAACTTGCAAAAATGCATTTTAATATATTTTATACGATTAGTATTCATTGATGTGCTGCTTTCGTTCAGTATTTTGTGATTTTCTGATGTTTCCTCTTGTTTCAGTATTATTATCAAACCCTAATAACTGATAATTATTGTGCTAATGCTGGTGGAGTGCTTGTTATTTCTGTATTATTAAGTGTAAATGTACTCTTATTTTTTTAACCATAACTGTATAATATACATATATAAATTAAATGTGTTTGTTTTTTAATATAATTTAATAAATAAGGTTATTTTTACTTAATCCGAAATAAAAGTAGTTTGTTATTTACATTTCAAAAACATTCACCTAAAACATAATTGTTAATAAACCGGACGCATCGCCGATTTTAATGATATTTGGTATACGGGGTTTTTGGGGCGCTGATTACTGGAAGCATTTTTTTCGGACACGTTTCGTTCTCTAGATATTCATCATCAGACTTGATAACCAGAACTAACCTAAAATCACTATTTTCCCTTTTTTTACAAACAATTCTTGATTTAAAGGTAAATTGGTACTCAATATTTGATTTCCACCTCTTAAATTCCCATTTTCTGTTTATTTTACCTATTTTTCCATAAAATTGTTAAGCCTCACTTTTAATTGCAGTAGCCTTGGGGGCGCCAAGGCGAAAGTAAAGCTTTGCAATTTTATGGAAAAACGGGTAAAATAAATAGAAAAATGGGGTTTCAGGAGGTAGAAATCAAATATTAAGTACCAATTTAGCTTCAAATCAAGAATTGTTTTTTGAAAAGAAGGGAAAAATAGTGAATTTACGTTAGTTCTGGTTATCAAGTCTGATGATAAATACCTTGAGAACAAAGCGTGTTCGAAAAAATTCAGATTCGTAATCAGCGCCCCTAAAAGCCTCGTATACCAAATTTCATTAAATTAGGCCATGCGTCCGGTTTGTAAACAATTATTCAAATTTAGCAATTACTATGACAATTTTTAAACGTCCTGAAAAAATTTTAAAAGCCTGATCCTAGAACGTTTCAGGTACTATGAAAAACGTTTAGTAAACGTATAAAAAAGGGTTTAAAGAACATTCACGAACGTATGAAAACGTTTATGGTACGTTACCCAAAATCTTCTTGAATGTTTTATAAACGTTTATAAAACCAACTTGTGTTAGAAGGGAGAGGCCTTGTATCGGTCTTTAAGAAAACTTGCTAAAAATAGAATAGGCATCGTTAAGAAAAACTACATGGAACTGTAACATTATTTTATTATGTAGAGTCACCGCCAAGTGTAGTGATCGATTTTTAAATCAACCTGTATACTTTAGCTATTTTATGCTAATTTTTTAGACACTTGGAAGCGCTAAGGCATTACTGATTCATTGTAGAGCCCATAAAAGTTTGAAACCTTACGTATGCGATACGTGTGGGAGAAGTTATTCTCAAACTTCTCATCTATGGCAGCATATGAGATTTCATCAAGGTAAACATATTTAGGATAAAGTTTTAGCAATGTGGTTCTAGTTTTTTTATTCTGAAATTTTCTAACTATCCGGTTTACGACCACAAAAGATTTATAGGTTTTTAAACCTTAAAAATTACCAGAATATCCTTATCGAAAAAAAACAGTACAATCCCGACAAAACTACAACAGAAACAATAGTTTCTATTTTTTGTTGTCGCAAATTCCAATGGTTTCTATCGGTCTAAATAATTGTATTCTTTTTTTTTCGACAGGGATGTTTTTATTAAAAGTAGGTACTTAACTTTTTACCTTTGTCTTCAAACTAAATTCGATGCAAATTTAAAAGAACTTAAAACTTCTACAGTAACTACGGTACAAAACTTCAATGGTACATTTGTTTGATGTAATTAGGCCCTTATTAGCTCTATTTAGATTAAAATTATTTGGTCTTGGGTCCAGTGGTGTTTCCGTGAGCACAAGCCAATATTATTAAGAAAAAAAAGTACGCCACTAAATTTTTTGTACTTTTTATATTTAATTTTGATTAAGCATCTTAAATGACCACGTTTTTAGTCGTTTTTATTATCTCTACAGTGTGTCCAAGATAAGGATCCTAAGCATGGGAATACAGCTTAGGTTAAATTAGGAAAAGTTGTGTTTTTAAATCTTATTTACATGCCGTTTAAAAACTTAAGGAAAAATTCATGGCCTGCTGAGATATTTGGCAAAAATGAAAATTTGACTATATCGATTTTATTTTTTTGTGACTTTATTTGAAGAGATATAAAAAAACTTATAAGACTTTTCATTGGCACTTTTTAGCTACTACATGATAGTATTTTTAGATTTTATACCCGATGTTTCGTTTTCAAGAAACCATCATAAACTTAATTTTTTTATATGGCTCGAAAAAAAGTACTAAAAATTAAAATATGACATGTGATACATCGTTAAATTTGTAATAAAAAATGGGATCAGATACAGGGTGTACTTTTTTCGAGCCATATAAAAAAATAAAGTTGATGATGGTTTCTTGAAAACGAAACGTCGGGTAAAAAATCTAAAAATACTATCATGTAGTAGCTAAAAAGTGCCAATGAAAAAGCCTTATTAGTTTTTTTATATCTCTTCAAATAAAGTCAGAAAAAAATAAAATCGATATAGTAAAATTTTCGTTTTTGCCAAATATCTCAGCAGGCTATGAAATTTTTTAAAGTTTTTAAACGGCATGTAAATAAGCTTTAAAAAACACAACTTTTAAAATTTTTATGAACATATTTCCTAAACGTTATAGTTTTTAAACTATGGGGTGTAAAATAAAAAAAAACATTGTTTTTTTATAATAATTTTATACCCATTGAGATATTTTTTAAAAATTTAGGGGACGCCTATGCATTGAAAGACATTTTCGGGCATACAAGAAAAAACATTCACCAGTGTCGTCCATGAGGGGTTTAAGGTAATTTTTTAAAGAATAAAATGGTACGCCGCTGCATTTTTCTAAAACTGAAATATTTTCTAAAATTCTCATTTAATTTCGAACAAATTATATTTTTTTGACTTTGTTTTATTTGATGCACGGTTTTTGTGTAAATAAATAAAAACCATTTCTTGGTGGTCAAATCCCTTACAATTAAAGAATAAATAGCAAAGGGGATTTTTACCGTAGAATTTGATATCAGATATACGAAATAGCCATGCTCAGAAATGGTTTCTATTTATTTACGCGAAGTTCGTGTATCAAATAAAAAAGTCAAGAGATCAAATTTGTTCACAACTAAATGGAAATTTAAAAAAATATATTTATTTTAGAAAAATGCAGTGGCGTTCCATGTATGCCAAAAAATATCTATTACTGCATAGAAGGCGTCCCCAAATTTTTTAAAAATATCTAAATGGGTATAAAAGTTATACAGGGTGTTTCTAAACAAATTTTAGGAGGTGATTTTTATCAAAAAATAATAAAAAACTTCATATATGAACACATGTCCTAAAAGTTTTAGTTTTGAACTAGGGAGTGTTAAATTTTTTTAAAAAAGTTAAAAAAAATATTTTTAAACTTTTATAGGTACCCATTAAGATATTTTTAAAAATTTGGGAAAACGACCCTTTGCACTAAAAGTTATCTTTGGCATACCAAAAAACAATTTTACCAGTGTCTTTCATAAGGGGTTTAAAGTAAATATTTTTTAAGAAAAAAAAATAGTACGCCAATGCATTTTTAAAATAAAAATATTTTTTTAGTTTAGAACAAATTTGATCTTTTGACTTTTTTTGTTTGATGTGAGGTTTACGCGTAAATAAATAAAACCATTTCTCGGCGTGGTCAGGAACCTCATACTGGAAATACAAACGGACCATGCAAAAAATGGTTTCTATTGATTTACGCGAAAACCGTACATCAAAAAAGGTAAAAGAGATTAAATTTGTTCTAAACTAAATGGAGATTTAAAAAAAGGTTTTTATTTTAGAAGAATGCAGTGGCGTACCATTCTTTTCTTAAAAATTATTTACCCTAAACCCCTTATGGGCGACACTGGTAAAAAAATATTCTTGTATGCCAAAAAACGTCTTTTGGTGCAAAGGGTTGTTCTCCCAAATTTTTTAACATTTCTGAATGGGTAGAAAAGTTATAAAACAATATTTTTTTAATTTTTACACCCCGTAGTTTAAAAACTAAGATGTTTAGGACATATGTTGATAGGAAGTTTTTTTCTTGCTATTTAGTGAAAAATTACCTCCTAAAATTTTTCGCACCCTATAAATAAAAAATCAATATTTAAAAAAATTAACACTACCTAGTACAAAAGCTAGGACGTTTAGGACATAATATGTTCATATAAAGTTATGTTCTTATTTTTTTATAGTAGAATCGTCCCTTAAAGTTTGTCGGTTGAGTTACTCTGGACACCTTGTATATCTGGTTTTGACCTGTATCTCAGAAACAAAGCAACTCCGGACATATGGTCAGAGAAACTTTTATTTAAAAAAAATGACATAAGAAATCACTCTCTGAAGTTTTGTACTGCAGTTAGAAAACCCCCTGTATTTATAGTTTTATATTTTTTTTGTCAATATCTGTAGAATTGTCTTTATTCTTTATTTTGAATACTTTTATCAATTTTAGGCTTTCTACCAATTATAACCGCGGTAAAATAATTGGTGACAACTTTGACGTATAATACATTGTTTAAACGTCAACATAACCGATTGGTAAATACCGTTTTAGAATTGGTTCTTCACCTTAAATTGATGTTTGTAATTTAAAAAATATATCCCTTCCTTTCAAAAAGCCTTTTTATTTAAAATAAGGTTAAAAGTTTTAGACGCGTAGGTATCGTGGTTGCTTATTTATTAATTATGTTTTAAACTTGAGAAGCTCCAGTGCAAAACGCAGTTTTTGATTAAAAAAATTGTATAGTATCTCACAATTTTTATTGCGGTTTGTTGTATTTATGATATATTTTTAAACATATACATTTTATACATATAATTCGATTCAGAGTTTTCTAAGATAATATTTGTGTGTTCTTAGGAATTAAGCCATTTGCTTGCCCACATGAAGGTTGCGAAGCTAGATACACTATCAGACCTGATCTTAAGGACCACATTCGTAAGGTTCATACTAGAGAACGTCCTTTCAAATGCAGCGTTTGCAATAAATGTTTTTTAACTGGATCCGTATATTATCAGCACAGATTAATTCATACAAACGACAGAAGATACGGATGTGATGTAAGTTATTTATTATTTCCATAATTTAAAATATTAAATAATTCTGAGGTCAACCTTAATATTATTCTGGCTAGTATTAAAATTGTGTTTTTATTAATTTATAATAAAATCTTAAAATATAGATTATAAATGTCCTACTTTTGGAACTACAGGGTGTAAAAATAAAAAGAAATCGTTTTTTTATATTCGTAGTGGAGCCTAAGAGGGGAATTTCGGGATTTACTACAGCGCGACCGATTAATATACCGGAGGATACCTTGTACCCGGTTAAGTACCTCCACTAAATATGAGCCCCGTATATAGGGCCGATCGTAAAAAACAAAAATATATCCATCAGAAATTTTCGAGTTCTTCGGATTAAGATAGGGTAAGTTAAATACATGCTAAACAGTGTATATTTAACTATTCTGACAGTTTAAGAGTGACATAAAGAAAGCGGAGAGCTACAAAAGTTTAAAAAACACATCATTTAAACATTGTCCTGCTTGGCTATTTTTATTTTTTTATTTTGCAGAAAATAATTTAAGGAAAGGAAAAATATACAGGGTGTTTCCTAACTACGGTATGAAACTTAAGGGGTGTTTCTTATGTCAAAAAAGTTCCTATAAACCGAACTCGCTCGATTTCTGTTAAAGTTTTTAAAAACAGTTTATATTTTTCAATATATTTTAAGCTTTTTAACCGATTTGGATCAAATTAGGTACACCTATTTAATGTAATAAGGCTCTTGTAAAGGTCTACCTAGATTAAGATAAAAAGGCCTAGAGACGTCTCAGTGGGCACTACAGCCAAAATTATTAAGAAAAAAAGTACGCCACTGACTTTTTATAAAGTTTTAATACATTTGCCAGTTTAGACAATAAAATAGGTAACTTTTTAGTCTCTTGTACTTTCTTCGTATATCGCTTAGTTTTCAAGAAAAAAAAATTAAACTACTTCAAGTCATTCTAAAGATTAGCCCTAAACAGCATAAAATAAAATCCAGAATTAAAAATATAAACAATTTCTACCAAAGTAAAAGGGAAAAAAGACAATTTTTGATAAAATACACGGCTGCTTATTTATTTTAAGGAAAATAATAATAAATAATTGTTTCATATTTATTTTTGCTTTTTATATCATGTTGTCTATGGGTATTTTTAAAATAAATTAAAGTTGTTTTAATATTTTTTCTCGAAAACGAAAGTTGATACGTAGAAAATAAGAGACTAAAAAAATATTAAAAACTTCATAAAGTTAGTGGTATACTTTTTTACATAATATTGGCTGTGGTGCCCACTAAGATGCCACTGGACCCAATAATCCTAATCTATGCAAACCTCTACAAGCGTTTTTATCCAAATCGGTTAAATGGTTCCTAAGATATTTAAAAGATACCGACCTTTTTGAAAACTTTAACGCCCTGTATCTCAGAATTAAAGCAAGTCCCTACATATCTTTATAGGAACTTTTTTTTATTAAAAGAACATAAGAAAGCACCTCCCTAAGTTTCGTACCGTAGTTAGACACCCTGCATAATCTGATACGATCCGAAAGATTTCAATAAGCCGAAACCTTACCAGTATTGTTTTGACATATTTAAAAATATATAGCCGCTTTCCCTACCTATGAAAAGGTATAAATTATATAACATTTTTTTTCTTCTTATCATCTAAGCTTTGCAACCCAATAGGTCTCTATGACGCTCGAGTAAATCCACATTTAACATCTTGCGCTCTCCTACTATATTACTTTTATACTAATTCAGATATTTTTAAAACATATAAGCAAGAATTAGTTTTTTCAGTGTGGTACGTTAGGGATTTACGGTCAATATTTTTGTGTAAAAAAGGTACGCCACTGTACTTTTCTAAAATAAAAAAAATCGAATTCTCGCATAATTTGAAACAAATTCGATCTCGACTTTTGCATTCGATGAACAATTTTCGCCTAAATAAATACAAACCATTTTTCGGCATATCACTATACGATTCTAAAGTATTTAGTTTTTTGCCCCTTTCGCTCTTACCACTTAGGTCAGACCACCGCCCCCTAGGTGATGCGTTGCAGCCTAGGGGCTTATTGTGTCTTATCCTACTCTTTCCCATTCACACGTCATTTATTCCATAACTTGGATCCGGCGTGTCTACTTAAGTTTACAGCAGATGGAAAACTGATTATTTTTTTATTTTACGAAAAAAGTTATTCTTTATAAAAATTTCTGCATGGTGTATAACTCAAATGCAGTTTAAAGATATTAATTTTTGCAGTGGTATACTAGCTTAGTGACTTATTGTTCAAAAATGGCCCGATACTTCGGTTTTTGAGTAGAAGCAAATGCTTTATACAGTGAATAAAGTGTGTCAACATTAGTAGATTTTTGAACAGACCCACCTCAAAAGTTCTGCTGGCACCCCCACTCCCCTCAAAGTTGATTAAGGGATTGATATAGTTTTTTCTAATATCTTCTAAACGGTAAACGATAAAAAACTGATTTTAGTGTCGTTAGATAGAGCACAAAATTGTGCAAAATAGTAATAATAAAAATAGCATTTTCGTTGATTTAGTAAAAATCTACAACAACAAAAATGTTGGAGGGAGCATCTAGACGGCACTTTTTACGATATATCTTCCAAACCATCCACCAAATGAAAAAAATATAGGATACAAAAATAAAGGCCAAAGTTTTCCCTATCGAATAGTATACAACATCATACTATTATCTTTAAAAAAACCACCAGTGGCGTACAAAAGTAGCACTACACCAGTATAGTACCTAAAAATAATATTATTACACGGATTTTTTTACCAGTACCAAAATCAAAATCAAGACGTGTGGATTGAGTTTGGTACTGGTAAAAATGTAAGACATATTTCGTGTATCGAAATTGCTAAAAAAATCAATGAAAAAGTCTAGCCCTTTCTTTTTTCATTTATTAACCGGTTGCAATACCACGTCCTCCTTTTATGGAAAAGAAAAAAAAGTGTTGGGAAGCTTGGGAATCTTTTCCGGAAGTTACAGCTACTTTCATTGATTTAATGCAGCATTCAAAATAACCTTCGTCTCAGCAATTAAGTGTTATCTCAAAATTTGTTATAACCATTTACGATAAACATTCTGATAGTAGCAACATTGATATATTTGTCGAATGCAACTTTTTGCCCAAAAAACTGAACGGTTGAGAATTTACCCCTAACAATGAATGCTTTAGCACTTTACATTCATCGATGCATTAATCAAGCAGGATTTGTTTGGGGTAATCTCTGCCAACCAGTGGTTGTACTTCCATGTCCATCTGAATGGGGATGGATTTTAGAGAATACTAAATGGACACCACTGTGGACCACTTTTAGAAATGAAAAAATATCATCTGATACACTATTAAAATGTAAATGTAAGATGTGTGGCATAAATTGTAAATGTTTTTTAAAAAATTTAAAATGTACCAGGTTATGTTTGTGTGTGGAATGTTGTAATTAGGTATTTTTAGGTTGTGTAAAAATGTGTTTGTTTTTATTGATGTTATATACAGTGTGTCCCAGAATAGGTGTTACAAGCGGACAAATGGAACAAAAATTTTTGAATTTTAAAACGAAATTTTGAGCAAACCGGTCGCATGGTCCAAAACTAATAAATACAAAACTTTACTTCAATTGGTATTATACAGGGCGAGTTAAAAAATTGACAAAAATATGTTTTTACTTAACGTGTTTAACTTTAAATTTGACATAAAATTTAGTTCTCTACAACATTAACCTATACAATTTTGTCCTATTTTTAAAAATAAAGGTACTTTACTCTTGGTCATTTTTCATATTTTTAGTTTAGTTTAGTACAACTCGCCCTGTATATTACCAATTGAAATAAAATTTTGAATTTATTAGTTTTTGGACCATGTGACCAGGTTTTTCAAAAGGACGATTAAAAATTCCAAAATTTTTGGTGAATTTGTCCTCTTGTAACACCTATCCTGGGACACACTGTATAAGCCATATTTGTTGTTATCTTTATAATAAAAAGTTATTATATTACTGTTGTTATTTATTTAAAAATATAATGAATCAAATTATAAAACACAAGAAATAAGTAAATAAAATGTAAAGTATAATTATTAATTAATAAATCTAAAGTGAAAAATAATCTTTTAAAATTAATAGAATAACATTAAATATTTCGATTTTCTAGGTACTTTACTGGTGTAGAACTAATTTGGTACGCCACTGGTAGCTTTATTTTAAAAGATAATAGTCTAAATGATAACTTTGGGGTTAGTTGTTTATGTTGTTTATTTTTTTGTTAATGGTTTGAAAGATATATGGTAAAAAGTGCCGTATGGATACTCCCCTTCGACTTTTTTTGTTGTATAGTCTTATCAAAAAAACAAAAATATTTTTTAATTATTACTATTAGGCGCAATAAGGTAATATTCCCAATAAATATAACTAAAGTGAGAAATATTCTGGAAAAAAAAGTATAACATTAAAAATTTCTATTTTTAGGTACTATACTGGTGTAGTGCTACTTTTGTACGCCACTGGTAGTTTTTTTAAAGATAATAGTATGATGTTATATACCATTCGATAGGGAAAACTTTGGCCTTTATTTTTTGTATTCAATATTTTTTCATTTCGTGGATGGTTTGGAAGATATATCGTTAAAAGTGCCGTGTGAATACTCCCCACTAACATTTTTGTTGTTGTGGATTTTAACTAAATCAACAAAAATACAATTTTTATTATTAATATTTTGCAGAATTTTGTGCTCTATCTAACGACACTAAAATCAGTTTTTTATCGTTTACCGTTTAGAAGATATTAGAAAAAACTATATCAATCCCTTAATCAACTTTGAGGGGGTGGGGGGTGCCAGCAGGACTTTTAAGGTGGGTCTGTTCAAAAATCTACTAAGGTTGACACACTTTATTCACTGTATAAAGCATTTGCTTCTACTCAAAAACCGAAGTATCGGACCCTTAAGTCACTAAGCTATACGAGGTATGTCAAAAAATATGAATTTTGCTCCAGAGAAAAGTACCTTTATTTTTATAATATTAAAAAGGTTTATATTGAATCTCTACAATAAAATTACTTTTAGAACAGACGTCCACAATTTAAATATTAGACATAAAGGTACCATAACAACACCCCGCCACAAAACAACCCTATTTCTACTTCCTACTTAAGTTTACAGCAGATGGAAAACTGATTAATTTTTTTATTTTACGAAAAAAGTTATTCTTTATAAAAATTTCTGCATGGTGTATAACTCAAATGCAGTTTAAAGATATTAATTTTTTTGCAGTGGTATACGAGGTATGTCAAAAAATATGAATTTTGCTCCAGAGAAAAGTACCTTTATTTTTTATAATATTAAAAAGGTTTATATTGAATCTCTACAATAAAATTACTTTTAGAACAGACGTCCACAATTTAAATATTAGACATAAAGGTACCATAACAACACCCCGCCACAAAACAACCCTATTTCTACTTCCTACTTAAGTTTACAGCAGATGGAAAACTGATTAATTTTTTTATTTTACGAAAAAAGTTATTCTTTATAAAAATTTCTGCATGGTGTATAACTCAAATGCAGTTTAAAGATATTAATTTTTTGCAGTGGTATACGAGGTATGTCAAAAATATGAATTTTGCTCCAGAGAAAAGTACCTTTATTTTTATAATATTAAAAAGGTTTATATTGAATCTCTACAATAAAATTACTTTTAGAACAGACGTCCACAATTTAAATATTAGACATAAAGGTACCATAACAACACCCCGCCACAAAACAACCCTATTTCTACTTCCTACTTAAGTTTACAGCAGATGGAAAACTGATTAATTTTTTTATTTTACGAAAAAAGTTATTCTTTATAAAAATTTCTGCATGGTGTATAACTCAAATGCAGTTTAAAGATATTAATTTTTGCAGTGGTATACGAGGTATGTCAAAAATATGAATTTTGCTCCAGAGAAAAGTACCTTTATTTTTATAATATTAAAAAGGTTTATATTGAATCTCTACAATAAAATTACTTTTAGAACAGACGTCCACAATTTAAATATTAGACATAAAGGTACCATAACAACACCCCGCCACAAAACAACCCTATTTCGCAGAAGCTTTAGTTACAACATCTCGGTCTCGACCATTTATAATTCGATTCCTTATAATTTTAAAGTATTAGCTCTAAATAAATTTAAAATAAAAATGAAGACATTTCTATTAGGTGAACTTTAAAGATGTGTGTGGTATAAATATATATTTTTTCTTTTCCTCTCTCGCTCGTATTTTTGTTCTTGGTTACTGCAACAATAATATTTTTTTATGGGTATTTGAGTATTGATAATATTTTCTTTCTCAGAAAATTAACCTTTGTGCATACACATATAACTATTCTTTAATAAAATAACTTGTACATGTTTTTTTCTACTTGTATATGTATGTATTCTGTTTTTTTTAATATTATTTTTTTTTATGTAGTTCAGCTTATTTGCATGTATTATTTATTTATTTTTCTATAATTTGCTTATTTTTTTGTCAAGTTTACTGATGGGCCTGAATTTACTGTGTACAGTAATTATCACTATTTTTTCTTTATGTTATTAACTTATTTACTCCTGATCTACAGTTTCTTTAGGTGTATCAGTTTACTTGACTATCAGGTTAAGTGGTAGATCAACTCATACGAAAGTATAAGATGAACTTCGCCTCTTCAAGAGTGTAATTTTTTTTAAACTTTTGAATAAAGATCAATTTATTTATTTATTTATAAAAAAGATGTTCAGGATTAAAAATGAAGAAGAAAAAACTTTATGTAACATTTTTTTGTAATAACGAGCTTTTCTGTGACTTTTCGCTGTTTTGATAGTTCTCATGCTTTCTTACATATTACTTTTCAAAATAAATATGCACTAACCTACAAACTTCAATTTTCACCGTTAACGCATACAAAATTCGGAAAAAAAGTTTATCTTAAAAATAAACAAGTTTGCATATTATTTTTAATCCTAAACATCTCTTCTTTATAAAAATGATAATATTTATAAAAATAACTTTTTTTCGTAACATGAATAATAAAAAAGTTTTCCATAGGGTGCGAACTTAAGTAGACACGCTGTATATTGTAAACATGTTAAGAGTACGTCCCATCACTTAGATTGCATTGCCACTCATGTCTACGTAAGTTGGCGTCATATGGGAAACTTTTTAATATTAATTTTACAAAAAAAATTATCTTCTATATATTTAAAATGCGATGCCATAATTTTGGTCACTTCGTTAGAGACTTCTACGATTTACATGATCTTTTTTTTAATGATTCTCTGGCTACTGTCCTATGAGATGCCACTAAATTTTATTAATCAAATAAATAATACTGACAAATCGTTCACAGGGTATTTAAGACATTTATACAAAACGTTTTTTAAGGTTTACCACCCTGTACCTTAGAAACTATCCAATTTCGGACTTTTTTAAATATATTTAATTTATAAAATGAGGAATCGCCTCCTAAAATTGGTTTATGTATTACTCGAACTCCAAGTATTCTTATTCTTATTATTATTATTATTATTCTAAAAGATCCGACACGACCACACCCCCATAAAAGAACTAGAATACCTACTTTCTATCTCAGTCTGTAAAATAAAACAGCGGGTCGTGCGGGGACAATTCACTGGATATTTTTCTATATATCTATATATTTTCTTTACTAGCAACTACTACTGTTGGCAACATTGTCACGCCAATATATTTTTCAAGATGACCGTCTCGTTTATTCTCTCATCATTGGCCGGTTGCAGCCCTCGAAAGATGTTACCAACAGAAGTAAGTGACTGTTTCCAAAATCGCAAAATAAAAGTCACTAAACAGTTGACAATACATAAACTGCCATTTTAGGAAACCACTAGTTATTCTATTTTTTTATAAGGGCTGTGGACACGACGTATCCTGCATTGCTCCGACCCCATAGGAGGTTGTGCGGAAGACCATCCATATCGACGACCACTTCTCGCGTCCGCTCGGTCAGTGATTTTCGGCTAAATTATTATTATCATTATATTAATTCCAATTTAAAAAAATCTTTGTTTCAGACTTGCCACAAAAGATTCTTTAGAGCTGATGCTTTAAATAATCACAAACGTATTCATACAGATGAAAGACCCTACCCATGCAGTGTCTGTGGAAGAGAATTTAGACAAAAAGGAGATCGGAATAAACATGTTCGCACTCAGCATCCCGATTATTTTAGTTCCAATATTTAGGACTCTTTTATTAATCATTAAAAAGTTAAGTTTGTTTAGTTTTTTTTATTGGTTTATAGTTTATGCTTTGTTATTTTGTTCGATAGATATTTATTAATTTTGGAACATTTTTTGTTGGAAAATATACGTTAATGTAAGTTATGTAATAGGCTGTCATTGAATGTTAATCACAGAATAACTGTGATTTAAATTTTATGTTCGGCCTATTAAAGTCAAAATAATACAATAAAGAGCATGTGTCAACCGTTGCCACATTCAATAAGTTTTAAGTTTTTGATTTTTTTAAAAATATGTTTTATAGTTTATCCTTTGTTATGTTGCACGATAGATATTTATTAATTATGGACAATTTTAGTTAAAAAAAATACATATGTAAATGTAGGTTATACCACGTATCCAAGATAAGGAGGGCCAGTACGTAGTCCGGTAAATGAGAACAAAGTTGAGGTTTTATGTGCCTAATAATATGCTGTTTAGAAATTTTAAAAATCCAAGTATATCTGGAAAAAAACGAAAAATTCGAGATGTTTTATTTTTTTTCAGGTCGGAAAAATCGTATTTAAAAATAAATTGTTACTTTTGCATTGCCACTCTTTATGCTCTATCTAATGGTGGTACTTGATTTGAACCCCGACGTTTTGTTTTCGTAGAACCATCATCAATTTTTTTAAATACGGTCCTGTTATATTATTACCAAAATTTAAAAGCCTATTTTAATACAAAATTTATGATTTATCACTCATTGAGGTTTAATCCTAATACGGGCCTATATTTTTAGAAATTTGATAAAAATAATTAACATTTTAAATTATTAAACAACTTTAATACCCAAGCAGAACTTAATAAAAATCCCTAGCATTACTAACTTGCATTTTTTAAATACGGTCGGGATATTTTATTATCGAAATTTTAAAACAAATTTTATTTCTAATTCTCATTATGGTTTAACCGTAATACGGCCCTGTATTTTTCAGAATTCTGTAAAAATAGTAAGCTCTACATTCTAAAATAATAGATAAGTTTAGTAAAAAATAATAACTAAAAAATCGACAAGTAATAATAGTTATTTATTAGATAAGTGAGTTATATTACATATAAGTCACGCAAGAAAAGTTTAACTCTCGAGCCCGAAGGGCGAGAGAGGTAATTTTCTTAAGTGACTTATATGTAATAACTCACGTATCTAATACAAAATTTTATCCAACACTTTCGTATAAATCGTTTTTAATATCGAAAATAATTTGAAAACGTCATCCATTATTTGTTACTTGTCATTGTCAACACCAGCAACAAAATTTTGTAATTTTTTGTAAAGCAATTTAGTAGTTGTTATGTATTTTGTTTGTAACCACGAGTTTGTTTAAGTCACTAGTGACTTATAATATACTTTATACTCCCAAAATGTGATCAATAATGGACATATTATATGTAAGTGTTGGATAAATGATCAAATGACTCACTTATAAAATAACAACTTTTATAAGAACCTTGTTTCCGCTTTTTTCTACTTAAATAAATCTAACAACAAGCAAAACTTTTAACTGTAATTTATTTAGAATATCATAGGGTCTTTAAAAATAAATGATTAAGTTGGGAGTAGATAGTGTTTTTTTAACATTGATTCTAGGATGGTAAGGTCCCTAATCTGTGCAAATGCAACTTAGAGAAAATTATCTACTACCAACTTAAATATTTGTTTTTGAGGCTTTTTTAATAATTTAAATAAATTACAGTTGAAAATAATCAAAGATGTTTTGCTTGTTGCTAGATTTACCTCATTAGAAAACAGCTCAAACAAGTTCTGCATAAAAATTGTTATTTTATTGTAGATCATTTAATCATTTATTTCTATATTTTTAAGTTATTATTTTTTACTAAATTAATGTATTAGCTTAAAGTGTAGTGCGTACTGTTAGTGTTTTTACCGAATTCTAAGAAATACAGGGCTGTATTACATGTTAAACCATATTGGGAATTTGAATTAAAAGTTGAAATTTCAATATTTAAATATCAGTGACCATATTTAAAAATGTAAAGTAGTGATGTTAGGGATTTTGTTAAGTTTTTACTGTTTTATTAAAGTAATTTACTAACTTAAAAGTAAAGTTAATTATTCTTATCAAATTTCCCAAAATACAGGTTCGTATTAGGATTAAACCTCAATCTGTGATACATCAATGAATTTATATTAAAATAAGGTAATAAATTATCAGGACCGTATTTAAAAAATAAAGTTAATGATGGTTCTATGGAAAAAAAACGTCGCAGTTCAAATAAAATACCACCATTAGATAGAGCAGAGAAAGTGGCAATGCAAAAATGCATATTATTTTTAAATTCGATTTTAAATAAGACAAGGAAAAAAATAAAACAAAATTTTTAATTTTTCGTTTTTTTTTCGGGTCTTTCCGGAAATACTCGGAATTTTAAAACTTTCTAAACGGCATAATATTAGACACATAAAACCTTAACTTTGTTCCCATTTAACCGACTTTGTATCTCTTAACATTTCAAAGATGCATATACTGGGCCCTCCTTATTTTGGACACGTTGTATAATAGGTTCCTCGCATTAAATTTATTGTCAATTAAAATTACGTAAATTTATTTTTTCCTAATGCAAAATTTGATAGCCTAAACGATCCTGAATGTCATCAAAAAAAGTTTTTTTTTGCATGAAATTAATATTGTTATTACCAAAAAACTGAAAAAAATGCTTTTTAGTTTTTTTGCCAAAATCTCAAGTTAATGATGGTTCTACCGAAAAAAACGTCGCAGTTCAAATAAAATACTACCATTAGATAGAGCAGAGAAAGTGGCAATGCAAAAATGCAAATTATTTATAAATTCGATTTTAAATAAGACAAGGAAAAAAATAAAACAAAATTTTAATTTTTCGTTTTTTTTCCGGATATTTTCAGTAATACTCAGAATTTTAAAACTTTCTAACCAGCATAATATTAGAAACATAAAACCTTAACTTTGTTCCCTTTTAACCGACTTCGTATCTCTTACCATTTCCAAGATGCCTATACTGGGCCCTCCTTATTTTGGACACGTTGTATAATAGGTTTCTCGCATTAAATTTATTGTCAATTAAAATTACGTAAATTTATTTTTCCTAATGCAAAATTTGATAGCCTAAACGATCCTGAATGTTATCCAAAAAAATGTATTTTTTTGCATAAAATTAAATTGTTATTACCAAAAACTGAAAAAAATGCTTTTCAGATTTTTTTGCCAAAATCTCAATCTTCAAGTTTATTATTTTGTTAATTAAAGTTTTTTAAGTTAACCAAAAATGATATTTTGTTAAAATAATGCCAACTTTTAAAAGTTCTTAATAACAAAACAATAAAGGTAAAGAAAAAAAATGCATAATTTTATTAAGTACCTAAATAAGAAAAGCTCCACAAAGCAAAATATTTATAGTATCAATTATTTAAATTTTTTATCGCCTTTTATGACAACTGAAACCTGTAAAAAACTAATATAATTTACAAATGAATAACTTTTGAAAAATGTTGATGCAACTTTTGTTATCGCGAAATCGTGTTCTTTAAGTGTCAGATGACACTAGGATTTCTCAAATTTTTAAATTATTATTTAATTACATAAATAATCATTTAAAGCCTATGCTCACTACAGTGGCGGACTCCCGCATACCAACACCGCAGCGCGAAAGCGGATTTTAACGTTAAATAAAGATTATAAATATTGAGTTAAAATTCCTGGAATCAAGAACTTTACTTCTAATTATCAAAATTTCACGTCTTTATGAAACTTTTATAATAATAAAGCTATCACTAATGTTTTTGAGATTTTGGCAAAAAGCTGTACGGCTATTTTTTTCTCAGTTTTTGTTAACAGCTGTTGAACGTTTTTTCAGAAGAAAATAAAAATACTTCTTTTCTAGATGCCATTCCGAATCGTTTAGGCCATCAACCATATTTTTAGGGGACTTGTAACTAATTTTCGCAGAAAATCAAGCTCTCGACTAGACTATTGGGCCTATTAAATCAAAAAATAGTACAATGAAAAGCCTGTGTCCAGCGTTGCGACATTCAATAAGTTTTCTAGTTTTTGAGTAGATTTAGCCTAGTATTTCGAAAATTTTGGGCCTATTTCTAATTTCATGCTAAAAGTTTTCTGGCTGCGAATGCTAAGAACATACTTAGCTGTTATAGATTTTTCAAATCCTCTTATCTTTTAAAAATAGATGTGTACAAATTATAATTTTAAGTTGTCAAATTTGTTGCGTTGTATAAAATTGTAGTTGTTGTAGTAGTTACCTTAAAATTTTGGTTAAAAAATTGCCTTGAATTTTAATAAAAAAACTATAATCTAAATTAAGTGTTTTGCGCACATCAACTAATTAAATTATTTGTACTTGTATTTTTGGATTTATTTTTTAAATTTAAAGGGTAATCCTAGATTTCTTAATAAAAAATATATTTATATTTTATCAATTATTGGGTGTAATTTTAATTTAATTTAAAAAATGTGACATAACTAATAAATACTAACTACACGATACTTAGTTTATACAGTAGTTTTATTTTTGCACTTTTACAGAGAACAGTTTTTATAAGTTTATAAAATAAAAAAAAGTTTTATTAAAATAACCAACATTTCCTAATATCTAGGAAACTGAAAAAAATGTTAGTCCCGCTTCAATTTAATATTTCCAAACATTACCACTTTATTAGGCAAAATGTATTATCTCTCTCTTCATTATAAACCCCGATATGTAAAGAGTGTGTTAATGTTGGAGCTGCGTCAAAAGATCAGAACGGTGCGGCGCTACCATTTCCATTGATGCCATTTTATATTACAGAAGTATAAGCAAAGATAATGAGAGACATTTTGCACCCCTTATTTTGCAATTCCGTTGTGGTTAACTTTATTCTGAGACTGCGCAGTAACGCAAACATGATCCGTTATCGTTATTAACCATACCGGACTCCTTTAATTACGGATGAATACCGAAGAGCTTATCGTTATCTTTATCGTTATTGGTAAACTGCGTGGTTGCCAAATTGTAAAATTTTAATATCGATTATTTAAGAAGGTTGAAATTTTAATACCGTAGTAATTAAAATATTATTGATACATAACGAATAATTAGCGAAAAATTCATAGCAGTAAGAAAAATAAAATAGTGTAAAGAAATTAAAACGGACTTGCATTTTTAAGGATGTTTTAAATCAGTAATTAATTTACATGTTACAATCTGGCACACTTGCTTTTTGCTTATACTGTATTGTTTACATCTACTTTAAAAAACAAAATCAAGGGAACTGTTTGCATATATTAAAAAATCAATATATAACTTATGGAGAATAAAAGTAAATACTGATTTTTCGCAAACTTTAAAATCGGCGAACCACAGGCAAAAATAAGGTTATGGGTCGAAAGCGCAGACGCAAGATAAATTTCTTAAAGAGGTTGCAAAATCTCTGTCTAAAACTGCTGCCGTAATCGTTATGTTTAATAACGATAACCATAAGGAGGCCAAAAATAGTCTGTTATTTTAAGAGGTGCAAAATGTCTCTAATATGGATACAGATTGTCTTTGGTATAAGTCCCGTACCCATGAGACGTACAAACGCCCTACGCCCTACGCCTGATGTATTAAAAGTAAGTAATCTTTTACATCCAGGCGCGGCGCGTACGCGTTTTGTAACATTACCTTCAATGCAAAACTTTTTGTCAGGCGTAGGTCCTAGGGCGTTCGTACGTCTCATGTGTAATGGAACTAAAGCTTTTGAAACTTATCAGTGAAAGCGAGCTAAAACCCGACTGTTAATCCGGTTTGTCGGTGGATATTGGAAATTATAATAGTTCGAAATTTATTGCTGCATTTTAAGTTTTGGATCATTTACCAAAAGAAGGTGAAGGAGACGAAAAAAAACGAATTCATTTTTTAGGAGAAGGTCATAGGTTCGATTCATTAGGCTTGCGTGCAAACATAAAATTGTAATACCGCTCTATATGCATAAACATAATGAAATAAACATAAAAATAAATTTGTCATCATATTTGTCGTTTAAAACTCCCACAGGCATACCTGCGTAACACTCCTCTATCCCATAGGCATTATGCAAGCAATAAAATTTATAGTTTTGTATTCATGCGCCTATTTTGGTTGCCTAGTTACTCTTTTAATGTTTTCAGGGGACTAATAAACATGACTATCGACTTTGTCTATCTATACACACATAACCGGCGGTGTTGCGGGTCACCTAGCACCGCTCGGTCTGACGATGCTGATGGTGTGTCCGCCTGAAAAGAAAATATAAACAAAGTTTTGTAATGTTTATTTTGGTTGCTTCGCTCATAGAATCTTGATCTGGTATGAATTAAACTTTACTATTGGATTTTAACGTCGTTTAGTATAGTAATCGAAATATTAATTTCGTAGAAATGAAAGTGCTGCAAGGAAATACTTTTTGTATTTTGGAGATAAAAATGTGGCTAAAGTTAGTGGTGTTTGGAAAGGTAAGTTCTCGATACTATTTCATTTTGAGATATAACTTGAAAATGCGATTAGGGTCTTTTAACATTTTTTTAACTATTTAAAAATATCTGGTACGACTGAGTATTTTTTTTACGTACCTATTTATAAGGATTCTTGAATGTACTTTGAAATATTTAAATCATATATCAAAATTAAAAGCTTTACCACTACCCAGCGTATCTTTTGCTTTAGAAAGTTTTAATTTTCTTTTTTTTTTCTGGTTACAATACACTGTTATTACTATACAATAAATAAGAATTTTTGTTGTTTTGTTGGTTTGTAAAAAACAGATTTTAAAGAAAAAAGTTCAGATTTGAATAAAAACAACGCACACAATTAGTTAATTTTGCGGTGCGGAAAAACTAAAACAACAAAAGTTTAACTTCCGGTAGATCGCTATCAAAGGCTTGCGGAAGACACACATATTTATACCGCTGGATTTTACACTTATTAAAGTTCTTGTCAAATAAGTTAATTTAATTAAATATTTGATACAATTTGTTTATTTTTTAAGACAGGTGTAAATTAAGAAATTATTTAAAGAACTTCTGTAAAGTAAATAGAGACATTTTGCACCTCTTATTTTGCAATTCCGTTGTGGTTAACGTTATTCTGAGTCTGCGCAGTAACGCAAACATGATTCGTTATCGTTATTAACCATACCGGACTCCTTTAATTACGGATGAATACCAAAGAGCTTATCGTTATCGTTATTGTGAAACTGCGTGGTGGCCGGATTGTAGAATTTTTAATATCAATTATTTAAGAAGGTTGACATTTTAATGCCGTATTAATTAAAATATCATTGATACATAGGCTCTAATTAGAGAAAAATCCATAGCAGTAAGAAAAATAAAATAGTGTAAAGAAATTAAAACGGACTTGCATTTTTAAGGATGTTTTAATTCAGTAATTAATTTACATGTTACAATCTGGCACACTTGCTTTTTATTCTACTACCAAACCTAACCTTACTTTTTGTGTTTTGCTTACTGTATTGTTTACATCTACTTTAAAAAACAAAATCAAGAGAACTATTGGCATATATTTAAAATCGGTCAACCACAGGTAAAAATAAGGTTATGTGTCGAAAGCGCAGACGCAAGATAAATTTCTTAAAAGAGGCTGCAAAATCTCTGTCTAAAACTAATGCCATAATCGTTATGTTTAATAACGATAACCATAAGGAGGCCAAAAACATCTGTTATTTTAAGAGGTGCAAAATGTCTCTAATGTCAGAGGGTAGTTAGTTGCCAATTATTTCCTTTTTATTAAAATTGTAAAGCTGCTTTAAAAAATAAGTATACGTAAAATCGTTACTGAAAAATAAATTATTGTTGTAGCACTTGCTGCTGCAGATGGGTGCGACCATGGCTTTTTAAAAAATGAGCACATATTGCTTGGTAGACGAAAGCCGGTCAAACAAAAGATATCGTCGCAGGTAGAAAAATTAGCTATTTAATACAAGGAAGGGTTTTACAAAATTGATTCCTTTGTATAACTTTTATTCAATTCAATTATTTTCTCTTTTGTCCGTATATTAACCTCGTTTTCGATTGTTTTCTTGCAACATTATTCAAACACGTCCAAACGGATACTACGATGACTACGAACTCACATCGAACGCCTTTGTGTTTGCGCAAAAAGCGACTGCTGGGGTGGATCGCGACAAAACGTTCCAGCGCGCATTACGCGCAACCGTTTAAACGAGCGAATTTAGTTGCGTTGCATGTTGCATTACACCCGTCTGTACGCGGCTTTAAAAATTATAATAAAAAAATTTAAACTGATCCAGAACAATTTAAACAGTATTTATTCCTGGATATCAGACGATTGTTTAAGGAAATGTTTATTTTTATTTTATTAGGTTATTAAAATGACATCAAATATTTAATAGATTAAGCTATTAAAAAAAAACTAAATCTTCCTATGTCTATGTACAAACTTAAACTAACATTAAAAGCTTGCAAATAATATTTTTATGACTTCAAAATAAAGCTTTAATAAAAGAATTAACGAAAGTGAGAAAAAATCCAAAGTAGGTATATTTATTACTTGGAATTCTATGGAATAAAAATAATGAATTACAAAAAAAAATGTGCAAATGCAATTTTTATTTAAGTCTGCAAAATATCTTTAATATAGTATAAAGAAAATTTATTATTAAAAGGGTTTGAGAAAAACTAAATTATAAAATCTATTTCATATTATTTTCTTAAAGGCACTGGCTAAACGACCGCCGCGCCGAAGGCATTCCTCAATTATGATGAAGATGGCAAACCGCCTTGCATTTAGATACATACAGTCTGTCCACGGATTAACTTAACTATACCCTTATAAAAAATGATTTTTATTATTTCGAGAAAAGTTATTCTTCATAAAACTTTAGCTTTGTCTGAAATGTTTAAAGCTATAATAAATATTGTATTAGAAGATCGGGGCGGTTTAAAATCGCAAAAAATCGGAAATCGAAAAATATTTTTTGAAACCAACTAATTAAATATCATAAAAAAGTAATTAAAAGAGCATTATTAATTTTTTAACACGCTTTTATTAGCTTGGGTTGTAACTATCTATCTATCTATCTATCTATCTATCTATCTATCTATCTATCTATCTATCTATCTATATATCTATCTATCTATCTATCTATCTATCTATGTAACGGAATCTTTGAGCCTAATTTTTACCAACTTCCAGCGATTCAATTTCTTTGAAACTTTGCACACGTATCAAGGACCGATGACAATGCAATCATTTAAAAACAGTATCCCGTTATCCTGATTAGGACCGCCAGGATAAATAAATTCCTTTACAGATCCTAACACTACTCTTGACAAAATGGCGAAGGAATTTTTTAGTGAATAAACTGGAGCATTTATTTTTAAAAAACTAATTGATATATCGAACTAAAAAATGAAAAATAAATAATAGTTTAAAAAACTTAAAAACACGCTTTTATATGCAACCGAACTAAAAATTAGAAAATAATTTTTCATTACAAAGAGTTTGTCACTTCAGAGTAAAAAGCGTGGGGTGCATTTTACTATTTTTTCATAACTTTTCCCTCATAGGTATTTGCAAATAGAATAATTATAACATTTAATATATTAAGCACCCCACGCTTTTTACTCTGAAGTGACAAACTCTTTGTAATTTAAAATTATTTTCTAATTTTTAGTTCGGTTTGCATATAAAGCGTGTTTTTTAAACTATTATTTATTTTCTATTGGTTATGTTTTCTAGAGAAAATAAAAAGTTAACATTAAAAAATAAAATAAAATATATATTTTCATAATTAAGTAAGAAAAAAGGTATTCTTTTTAATTAAAAGCGTTACAAAGAATGGCCATATAAAAGGGGAGGTTCAAAATTACAAAAATAAAATTTTATTAAATAAATAACAATCCGGTATGAATATGTTTTAACTTCTTATTTAAATGGCATTAAAAGTAATAGAAATTTTAAATTTTTTGTAAGTAACAAGCTTTAAATATCGAAGAATATGAAACCCTCCACAATGCTGCAACATTATTTTTAGTTTTTAGTACCATTTTCAACAGAATAATCTATTGTTTTTAGATGTCCCTATTAAACAAAAACTTGTTTTTGTCAAAAACGCTTTGATTAATCGACATCTATCAGGAGTACCTTTTTTAGCTAAGGAATTAAGCTATCCAAAAATACTTACTTCATTTCTTAATTATACAGGGTGTAAAAATAATTAACAATTGTGTAAGGGTTATTCTGCCCCTGGCGAATTAATAAATGTTTTACAAAGATACCATTTTAAAGAGCCCTTAAATGGATTTATCATATTAAAAAAATATTTCAACATACCAATAATATAAATACCGATTTCCAGCGGCGTCCTTTATATCTCTGTAAAGAGGGGCTTTGGGGAAAAAATTATATGAACTTGTCACAATATTTGTACGTGTTCTATTTGAATCCGAGAGATTGCCCACATATTTTTGGACACCCTGTATAAATATTATTTTTTTGTGAACTTACCAGTATATTATATGTATGTGTTTGTATGTCAATTAGTTAAAATAGTCCTTAGAATATTACCCGGGTAAAAAACCGTTTTTGGTGCACATTTACACACTGCTACACGCTATCCTTAATAAAAAACATTTTTTCTACGACCGTTAAAAAAATGCTGTTTTTTTAATCGTTAACATGAAGGTAAAGTAATCCATTTTAGTACACTTACATAAAGTGTTAAAAAAGTTACTTTTTTAACACTTTTAAGCTTTTTTTTCACACTTTAAATTAGTTCAGTTGACTTTTGTGTGATGAACACTAGCACTTAGAGACTAGAAAAAGAATGCCTGCATGCTGCATGTAAACATTCCGGAGGAGATGACGCGAATATCTCGCTTTGTAGTTGGTTTAGATCTCCTTTTCTCCTTATTCTCTCTACTTATTATTGTTATTTATCAAAAATTACCACTTTCAGGCTTGTCCCCAGGATCCGCCCTTAAATTGAACACCCTATATATTATTACCTTTTCGAATTCTACACAAGATTCTAAGCATATTTTGTGTATCATGTCCTATACTTTGTCATACGTCATTTTTTGACAAATTAATTTAAATATGTCAAGAACACCTAAACTTAGCTATAGGACATGATACACAAAATATGCTTAGAATCGTTTAAAGAAAATGTAATAACGTAAAGAGTGTTCAGTTTAAAATAAACAAGTTGGTACGCACTTTCTTTATACCCGAAAGAATCAATAAGATCTAGCGCCAAATTTTAAAAATTTTATCTAGATTTTATATATTTTCTAATAGGACACTCACTGTGAATAACCCTGTATATAAAGAATATTTTGGACCTAACTCCGTCAGTTACAATAAAGATTGGAAAAATCGCCACTATACTCGTAGTACAGAAAATGACGCACTAAAAATGTAAAACCTGGCAGATTTTTTGTCCTGCATGGATTAAGTTAAAATTTTAACAGAAGGATGGGTATAACCCAAGGTACAAAACCTATATCAAACCGAAGGACGCCAAAATCCTAGGGGTGGATGTCATCCCCCTAGGAGGTGGAAATTTTTTATTACATTTTAACCACAAAAATAAATTAAAAACGTGATTCTTAACAAAAATGTTCAATACATTGTTTTCATACCACTAAGTTATTTGCGATTAAAAGCTGTAGAGGGCAAATTTATAGGTTTTAAAAAGACAAACAAAATTATTTTGTTATAATTTTTCTAAGACCAACACAAAGTAAGATACGGAGTGTTAATTGTTAGCTTTTTTCTTCAAATGCAAAATTTATTAGATTCAAAGTCAAATAACGAGAAAATACTGCATTTTTTGAGAAAAATTATTTTACCTTTTTCAAGTACATAATCTGACAAAAAAAAGATAAAGTTTTTAGCGTAAAAATTAAGTGAGTTATGATTTCTTCTTAAACATGTATTAGTAATAGGTCTTAAAAGTTTAACCAATTTAAAATGCCTAATTTTTACAATATTATGTGGATTTTTATGCTTATTGGAATTTTTTGAAGAAAAATATATTGTGTTTTTAAAGTATTTCCTTTAGTTTTAATAGTAGAAAGTTTTTGTAGGGTTTTTTTAAGAGCTCAAGGTTTTATAAGTAAAATTCCTTTTACCTCGGTATTTAAATGGGGTGAGTTAAAAGTAAAAGTAGTGCTCTTTCGTAAATAGAGGGTTTTAAACGACTACATCTCGCCAAATAATCACTGTACAGAAATCCTACCCACAAAAAAATTATGAAACCTGCAATTTAAAAACTTTATCATTTTTTCTTATCTCTAGTTTCGGAGTTAATAAGAAAAAAAGGGTGAAAAATGTGAAATTGTAAATATTCGTTTTTCACTTAAACTTAAATTTTTCTGAAATCGGACATTTAAAATTGGTCAAACTTTTTGAATTTATTATTAAAATATGTATAAAAAAACTGCAAAAGGGTAAAAGTCAGGGTAGTTGGGGCTTGTCTTAATTGATTTTTTTGTAGAAAAAAATTGAATACTGACCTTATTTTTATCATAACTTACTTAATCTTTAAGCTAGATACTTTTTCTTTTTAAAAAAAAAAAGGTCTTATTAGGTACTTTAAAAAGATTTCATGGGTTTTCTTTAAAATATGCAGCATTTTCTCGTTATTTTACTTTAAATCCATCAAATTTTACATTTAAGAAAAAAAGGTAACCATTAACAATCCTTGTTCGGATTGGTCGTAGAAAAATTACAATAAAACATATTTGTTTGTCTTTTTAAAACCTCTAATTTTGCTTTCTACAGTTTTTTTATTAAAATGCATAGGTTTTAAGTTATTCGCGAAAGCCCTATTAAAAACGTGTTTTTTTTTGGAAAAAGTCGTCCATTTTTCTCAAAGAGACCTCTTAATATTATAAGTAAAAAGTATAGACAAACTCGAAGTCTGGGTCTCAGTCAAATAGGTGTTTTTTTGTTGAAAAAATATTACATTCAATCGTGAATAACTTGAAAAGTATTAGTTTAACGAAAAAAATATAAGGAACAATTTTTGCTTAGAATTACTTTTTCAATGTATACCTAATAACAAATGAATCAATATCCTTAAGTTATATACAACAAAGTATAAGTAAATATCTAAATTGTAATAATATACAAAGAGGAATAAATATTATAACACAAAAGCCAAGTATTAAAAAAATATATTATTGAAACAAATTTGCTTTATCTTTATAGCTACAAAATAACATAAATCAGGTTTCGTTATATGTCTGATTCTGTGTTATAATTTCTATGTAATTTTATATAATTGAAATTTAAATATTTATGTTAAAAAAAAGTTTTTAATTTTTACTATCAATAATAAAAATCATTACTTAGACTTTTAAAGGCTGGTAATGTTACGCCTCTGATGCATACTATCGACCAAGGTCAAAAAGTAAGTGAGTCATTTTCATTTATCGCTCTCTTGACCCCCTTTGCCTATAAGGATTGTTGGCTTAATGTTTATCGTAAAATTATGAATGAATCGCTTGGTCCATTTGTTGTTGGTTAAAAAGCCACAAGCGTCATACAAGGAAGGACGGCAATCAACTATCGCTGTCTAAACGCGTCGTTTAAATGGTGTGCGAGCAACAAAAAGGAGAATAATTGAAAGTGAGACAGAAGTGATGACCGCCTGGCATTTGTATTATATACATTTAGTCTACTACATGCAAAATCACTACATAGTATAAAGCAAAGTCGCTTTTCGCACCTGTATGTATACTTACGTATCTTTAAAACTGCTCAACAGATTTCGATGTAGTTTTTTTAAATAGATAGAGTGATTCAAGACAAAGGATCTTATGTATAATAACATGCTTAATATATTAGAAAACCACTGATAATTTTATGATTTCCAATGTGAAGTTGTAAAAAACACATTTTTTGAGCTTACATTGCAAACGCTGGCTGCTATGGAAATGGAAATTGTTTTGGTTAGTTCTGGTTAGTTTTGTTATTACTGGTTAAATCTAAATCTGTTTAGATAAAATTTAATGCGTGCGAAAGCTGTTAATATATATACTCATATTATAAAGAGGTTAAGTTTGTAAGCTTCTGTGGTTTGGTGGTAGAATGCTCCCTTGTCACGCGGCGGAGTTCGATTCTCTGCGAAAGCAGATTGTTTTTTTGATAGGAATAAAAAAAGGAATTAACCTATTTTAAGTGGATTTTTTCTTAAATATTCATTTATACTAATATTATAAATAACGAGGTAAAGTTTGTAACTTTGATTTTTTGTTTGTAAAGGCTAATTTTATGAAATACTAAACCGATCATGAAAATTCTTTCTCAATCAGAAAGCTACACTATTCAGGAATGTTATACGCAATATTTTATTATGATTGAACAAAAAGTCTAGATAAAAATATAACTAACGCCCAACGAAGTGGGCACGGGTCGGCTAGAGATTTATAATGTGTTTTAACCATTGAATACTTGCGATAAAAGGCCTAACAGATAGACAAATTATATTTTTTTGTCTATTTGAATATAACAACACAGGAAAAATTAATACAGAAACTTATCTGTTGTGCCCGAACCCTCGGTCACTGGCGTAGATAATATTTTTAAATTATTGTATCCAAAAACGGTTTATGTGACCCACACCAAATATATACCAGATGCTAGTGGCCCTAAAAGAACCCTATGGTAAATAGAATTTGTACTTTGGGTTTTGCAAAAAAGTTTGATTTTTTAAAATTACAATCCTTTTTGTATTTTTTCAAAAATATCTTATGTAATTTTTTAAAATCTATGGTCAGTTAAATATTTCCACTCAATTTTTTTCATAATGCAAGATTTTCAGGTCCTTCTACTTAAAAGAAAAGGGCAGATATTAATACGAAATTTGTGATTTGACATTAAAATTTAATTAAACCATCGAAAAAACTACAGAACTTTTTTTTCTTTGGGAACGGAAAGCAAAAAGCAAATAAAAAAATTAACTTGTTTTCCCTAATAACAAAATATTTTTTTTTCAAAGTGTTCCTCTTAAGATCCTTAGCATATGGTATATATTTAGTGAGGGTGCTATGTCCAAGTTTTTAGATATAGGGTGTCCAACAATATTATGACCCATTTTGACCGCAAATAACTTTTAAACTTAAAAATAAAGTTATCAGGATGCGGTTTTCGCAGAAAGCCTTAGATTTTCTAAAAGTTTTTAATTATATCTAAGTATTATGCAGAGCAGAAAAAGAACACATATTACCCTAGAATTTTTAATTATTAATTTTACGAAAAAGATGTCTTTCTATAAAAAGTCTTGCTTGATAAGAAAACACATTTCCACAAAAATATTTGAAGGTTGGATGTACAGGGTGGCTTAAAAATGACTTGTTTCCAAATTAAAATAAGGGATATTTCCTAAGTACTGCACCAAACTTTAAACGGTAATTTCTTATGTCATTTTATAAAGAAAAGTTCCAATAAACATATGTCATACCAGATGCTTCGTTTTTAAGATACAGGTCATTAATAATTTTTTTAAAAGCTTTTTTTTATATTTTAAATAAGAAGCCAGATACATAAAAATATGCTACACTAAAAGTTATATTTTTAGTTGCTTTATAGTAAAAAAATATAAAAACCGCATAAAATGCTAGTGGCGTACAGTGGACACAGCATTCAATATTATTAAGAGAAAATGTACGCCACTGGCTTTTTATGTAGTTTTTATATATTTTTTTCTTTAAAGCAACTAAACTTCAGAATTTGGCAAATATGCCTTGATAACATTCGTTTACAGCTAGAAAATTAAAGGAAGGAAATTTACTCTTGGAGAAAATAATGTTTTTAAAGTTTTTGCATACCCTGTATAAACAAATAAATATTTTCTCTTCGTAAATTGTAATCGTACATTTTTTACAAGATTGTTTTTTTCATCAAGAATGATTTTTTTCAAAATTCAAATTTTTGGTCCATTTGTCCTATTGTAATCCTCATCCGTGAACATAAAAAGTTTTTTAAACATTGGTTCGGAAATAAATTGTCTCCAAGATACAAGTTGTTTAACTTTTTTATAACCATACCAAACATTTCTTATTTAATTTGGATAGAATTGGCAGTGTCATTACTAGAGGGCGAAATAATTACACTCAAATTCATCAAAAATATGCGCATATATAATAATATGCTTAGTTAAATGTAAAAATATGAAGTCTTATTAATTCATTTGGCGAAATATGCATACTAATATTCAATATTCCTTAAATTATTATTTTAGCAAAATAGTGTAGAGGAGCATGCTAGCTTCTAAAAGAGATGTTTATTTGTAATAAAATGTAAGTAATAAAAAAACTAGAACTAAACAATTCTTTTACCTGAAACTGCATAAACGGCGTTTATTATTTTATTTCAAAAAACACTTTTTCTTTACTAACTGCTAACTTTAAAAATGGTTGATCCACAAAGACGTTTTTGGACCATATAGTGCATCACTAGTCATAACGAAGATATTTTTTTATCTAAGTATTCCACCCTAATGTTTAGCCTACCGCTGCGCTGCTGGGACAAAAACATAAACAAAACACAATCAGAAGATATTAAAGATTTTCCTGTAAAGACTGTTTTTGCGATTTTTAAAAGAGTAATAATAATTTCTTAGGAGGATTTAATCACGGGTATTTTTGTTTTTTTATAACGCCAAATAAAATTATGCTTATAAAATAAAAATTTGGGCAAATATGCGTTATAAAATAAAATTAACAAAATATCCAAAAATGCATATATATGCACTTTGCATAGTATATTTCGCCTTTAGTTATTACCACGAGTAAGGGGCTTATTTAGTGTCAGTGGCGTAGCGTTTCTTGGGGGACCCCGTATCACAAATTGGTGAGGGGGCCCAAAAAAATGAACACAAAAGAAACCAAATAAGGTCCCCACTTTCCAAACAACATGGTTATTTGATTTTTTTATATTGTTTTTTTCGTTTTCGTTCTTATCAAACTTTTCCATATAAACAAGTGTTTCTGTAAGTTTAGAGAAGAAAAATATATAACTTTTTGTTTCCTCATATTTTTACCTAGCCTGACAAGTTAATGAAAAAATCGCTTATTTTTTTCTTTTAAAAATTAAGTGTTAAAAGTTTAATAACTTGTTATTAGCAATTATGTATAAACAATCACAAATACTTTTTAAATAACAACTAACTAACCGAACAAATTTTACCAAAAGGGATTTTCAAAGTTTTAAAGTTTGTTTTTTTAAAGTAGAACAACCTGTACCTTAAGAAAAAAAAACGAACCCATGTTTATATATATACACCCTCTATTAATACGGCGTCCGATGGTATGCCCTCGCCATAGTTCTCCTTAGGCATATGGCTCATTAATGACAGTAAAAATAAATAAATAAATAAATAATAACCTGTAAGAATTCGGCTACCATGGTTGGTTGTTTAAAGAATTTACCCTGGGCCCGACCAAGACGACGACACGTGTTTCCGTCTTCGTTAAGACTTGTCATAGCCGCTTCAGGTCGTAGACAGCTTCATGATGCCCGATTGCCTATAAATATCCTTTCTGATTCCCAGAATTAACAAATATAGACAACCGGTGCCATCTTACCAAGAAATTTAAAAACAACCAGCCATGGCATCGAGAGGTTAAAGGTGGTAGGTAAAAGTGCGCCATCTAGTTGTACATGGCAAAAGTTAGGTATGCAACATACTGTTATACCAACAAACCATAAGGAAACTGGCCGCCCATCAGTCTGCGGGTTTGCAGAATTCGGATGAGTAGTTTTGCCAAATCCAGGTAGGTGGTGTACAGCAGTGACTGAATATATGATAAAAATCATATAGAAAGCAGTATTTTTCACCCAAACTAACAACAGAAAAATAAAGGTTAATGGGATTTTTATGAATATGTTTAATAATAGTTTTATTCTATTACCATTTACAATTTTAAATTTTACCGGAAGTGCCACATAGCTCCTAAATAAGCCTCTTATGCCGCCGCCAAGCATTGGGCCAACCACGAAACTTTGGCAAACACCATTTATGTGGACGGGTATTGTAGTTCGTCTATTTTTGTCTTGATTGGCCAACTTTTCTCGAGTCCGCTTGCTCATAAATAGTTTGCTAAATGTTTTGACAAATAGTTCGGCCACAAGTTTGCCCAATGTGTGGCGGCAGCATAAAATAAGATTATAAATAAGCCTTTATTTTTTTACAGCAATTAGGGAACACCCTAAAGGTGCTCACCCACAAGAGAAAATTTGCCGAGATGATTTACATGTAATTAATTTGTAATTGGTATTTGTAATTATAAGCGGCGCAGAGCGGCGCGTTTTTATTGGCGGGGTTCCATTTAAATACATGTAAACTTGTCCGGAGCAATTTTAACTCGTCGCGACGCGTCGCCTAAGTGGGCGAGCACCTTGAAATAGATAAACCCAGATAGAAGGAATTTTATTTAAACCTTAGTAAATGTTTACAACATAAAAAATTTATTTTTAGACTTGACATAGACATTGAAAATAAAAGTACCCATGAAAAAGAGTTCTTCATGCTGTTGGCAAGTTAATTCCACAGAATAAAAAGATCCAAGAAGTATTTAATTCACCGGTAACTTTCAAGTAAGTATCTTACTTATACAGGGTGTCTCTAAACCGTGCAGATAAAATGGTACCATAAAGTAACATACCTACGGATAAGAGAAACCATGGCATGCTAAAATTTTCGTACCGCTTTGCGGCAGGCTTGGCGGCAGGCTTGTCATTTTTCCAGTTTACACTTTAAATGCGTCGGTCGAAGCCTTGCCTCGTGTAACATCAGCGGTGGGGAGACACGTAAGCTTACTGAAATGACTAACTGGCGGTATTTCAACGAGAAACGATATAAAATTATATTGGGAGTTTTCGCATAACCTGTCCTTAAATCGGCTATTCCATGATAACTCTAATAATTTCCTTACTCTATGATGGTACGCACCAGAAATTTCTGAGGCTTAAATATGATAATCTAACCCAACTTACATACCTCTGTACAGATATGGATTATTTCAAAGTGTTAGCAATTAAATTTAATTTTCGTTTTTAAAAATTATTATTTAATCAACATTTCAAGTATTGTTACAATATTTAGCTAGATATATATTTTATATCAATCTTTCATTTTATTTAAACTATAGAAGGCGCCCCTGCGATATTTTTCACACATACAAAACAAAATAGCTTTTTAAGCAACTCTGTATATTTTAAATGAATAACGGTTTTTATTATTTTCCGTCTTTTAGTTAAAAAAGATAAGTCTAGATGGTAAAACCCGATTTGCTTAACCTTTTTGAGATATTTAGAGTGTAAATTCTTAGGTTATTTTAAGAAAAACACTTTAAGTGAACCTTTTCTAAATGTTTTAATTTTTAGGTTAGTTTTTTTCTTTTAACATCCCACGAAGGCATATGCTTAAATACCAGAGTACCGTGGGTGCCGGGTTATTAGATGTTTAACCCATCGTTCCCCCTGTTCCGTCAACATTGTCCAAGCACTGAAAAATGCAGTTATGCATTTCACAGCACCTTTTAGACAACGCAGTAGTGCCACCACGGTCGTTATTTTTAAATAACTACCACCTTAATATGTCTCCCCGCTGAAATCGAACCGGCAACCTCTGGCTTTTATTTTTTATCTCAAAACAAAAAGCGCTAGAATAATGAAATTCTACGAAAATATTGCAATTATAACAATACACATTTTAAGTATTTTTTTTCTTTTTAGAATTATTGAAAGTGGTGGAAATGGAGTACCTCTATTGTTCATGCTAAGCAAATCTAAAGACAGACTTACAAAAAAATATATAAATTTAAATACCCTAATTTATAAAACAACTTTTTAACCTTATGTATTGATACCAATTTTAAATAAAAAAATAAATTGAAAATCATAACGTTTCAGGACAGAAAATTGTTAAAAAATAAAAATAAAAATATTTGTCAGCTGGTCACCTATTAAGGCGTTTGTTAATTTTTTTTTATTTGACATCACTCTGTGATTTAAACACAACTATCTTTTATCTAAAAGATTTTTTTCAATTTTCTCGCGTTATCTTCCTAATGGTTTACTTTTTGACTCCATATTTATAAAGCAAACTCACTTTTATTCTAAACAAGGAATCACCTTCTTAAATTTTTTGCATGTGTTAAGAAATACCCTATATAAAAAATAAATTTTTATTTAAGAGTTTTTAATTCGTAGGCATTTTCCTGCTGCATATTCAAGCTTATACAGAGCATTTTTAAATGTCTTCTCCCCTCCTTATATTTTTTTAACTCATTTATTTAAATAATAATTTAAACCTAAAAAATTAAAATTAAAAATAAATTTATTATTTTTTGAATAACTTCATAATTTTGGGCTATAAAGTGCCTGACAGGAGCTTGAAAATGATGTGGTACAAGCCCTTCCTTTTATTTATTTTTTTTTCAAGATAACACCCAGCAGCCATCTTGATATTTTGACCTGTCAATTTTACTCAAATATAGTAGTTACGCATTTATTTTAAATTCTTAGGTTTTAATTATTTAACTGATCAGTTCTAAAAATAAAAAAAAAGGGGGAGGAAGCGTACTTTTATTTATGTGGTTCCCGAAACACCAAGCAGATTTGTATTATGTTTTGAGGTTTTTTGTTTTGATATTTAAATTATTTTAAGAAAAGTAAAACATATCTTAAGTAGCGGCTAAACTATATAAAACTTAATTAAATTTTGTATATAAATTATTATTTTCCAGCATTTTATCCTACATTAAAATATTTTTAGAACTGAATACACATTTTACAAAGAAATGGCACCGATTTTAGACAAGTTGCTCAAAAGTAAAGGAGTTGAGGGTGGGGCTGACTTTGTAGCACCTTTCTATGGGGGAAGGCCTAATTTAAATGGTGGTGATGTTGTCGACTCGGATGCAGTAATTTTACTACAGAATTTAAAAACCGAAGGTAGGTAAAGGACAGGATGTGTGATTTTGGTTGCAAGTGGGTATCTCAGTAAATAAAAAAGATAGAGTTTGTTAATATTAACTGTCAATATATTGTGAAAACTTATATTATTTTGCAGAAAAAGTGAGAGGGGTGAAACATTAAAATATGCTCTTATTTTGACTGTAACATTTAGAAATAACCTAGTTACCCTGTATTTAACTTCAAAATAACTGTTCCTTTTCTTCGACATATTTGATCCAAAAGGTATTCGTGAAAAAGTTGATTTAAGAAGCCGTTTTAAAATATCTGGATTAAAAAAACTATTTTCTGTATAAAGGTCTAAACCATAAAAAGAAAATTGTAAATGGATTTATTTTTAAGATGCAGGACGGTGAAGGTAAAAAAATATATTATTTTAATCTTTTTACCACTTTGTATCGTAAAAATTAAGACATTTAGTATATAAGTTTTTTGTTTTTTTCTTATTATACATGAATTTACATTTTTAGAGATCATATTATTTTGAGACTCAGTGTATAGCATAGACCTGGCCATACAAGATTTATATATATTTTTTTAAATCCAGATATCTCAAAAACTGCTTGTTTAATCAATTCTTATTACCTATACCTTTATTAGGAAAAATATAAATTAAAAAAATTAAACATTTTATATAAAAGGTAAATAGAAAGTGGTTCAAAAAGTTATTTGTTTTTAAAGGCCTTCAAAATACCCAAAATTTTACATTAAAAATAAGGGATATTTTAATTTCTTACCCCAAAAATCCCCCTTACTAAAAATTGTGACCATATATTAGCAGCATATCAAGTCCAGATTAAACTTTTGACACTTTGTATCGACATATTATAGTCTCGGAAATTAGTGGTAGCTTTCTTTCACATCTTTTAGAGACTTCCTGTATAATTAATCTTTAAGTAGCTACATAAAGAAAGGGCTAAGCAATGCATTTATAGCAAACAATTTTTTAAGCGTTTGCTATAGGGCAGCATGTATTGGCCAACCATAATACCATTTTTATATTGAAAAAATAATCTCAATATTATACTAATCAGTACAAAAAATGGCAGACAGTAGACTCGCCCATATATAAAATATATAAAATAAAACATTTCTTAAAAAGGTTCAAAAAGACAAGGACCAATAGACAAGTAATTATCTAGTCTAACATTCAATGATTGGTAACAAGTTTTCTTAAATCTACGCAATGATACCGAAAGATCAAGCCTATGACAGTTTAAGTTATAGCGTCCTTGTACTCTGGAAATGGGATTTATTTTCTCATCAACGTCAAAGCGTCAATAACAAAAAAAAGTTAATTTAGCAAACTTAAACTTAACAAGGCTGTACAGCTGTAAGTTTCCTAAAAGTAACCAATGCATTTCGTAACACATATTCATATTTTTTTACTTTAGTTTAGAGCAAAAACAAATGCCAACATTTATTTTTCTCTAAAGTTTATAATAACAAAGTTATGCTTTTACAGTTTCTTCTTTTACAATACTCATTTCTGTATTTATACCGCTGTTATCTATACTTTGCAGCTGTATCATTCTGAAGCGATTTAAACTCAGTGGCGCTGCGTGACCAAAATCAGACGTAGGCGAATTCGTATCCGCGGGGCTCCCTTTGACAATGATCGTGGGAAAATGGAGCAAAAAAGTCCTCACCTTTTTGCGATGCCCTTTAGGCGTAGGCGAAGTTATCAGCGAGGACCCGATTTGTCCCCAGAAAAAAAAATTTATGAGCAAAAAAAGCCCACAATCCTATATGTCTTTTCCATACTAACATAATACACTTTTGCGAGGCCCCTTTTATGGCAGATTACAACATTTAGTTAGACGGTCTTTTTTCCTCACATTGCCTATGTGTTATGTTATTTAAGTGAACAGGTATAGATTTTGTGCCTCACGATTTTATTATTTGTCTGATCAATACCCCATATTAATAGGAAGATTGGTGCGATCTGGTAGGTAGGACTTACCAATTTTTTTAGCTTTAAGTACATAACCTACATCATTTTTAGTGTAATAAAAGGGTTTACCATATTTTTTTATATAATTTATTTTAAAGTTTTTAGTTTTGTTATTTATTAATATTTTTCATTATATTAAGTTCATTTATTCCAAAATAACCTCTATTCTACTAACCAAGCCCTTTGATTAGACACCCATACTAAGGTAGTTGTGGAAAATATGCTATCCTCCATTTTGTGGTATTCGGGTTTTAATTTTTTCCATGGTGAGCTCTGTTCGACCATAAAACGCGGCTCCTAATTTGCGATGTACGACATTTTTTTATTAACTGCATATTGTTTATATCATATTAACTTATACCTTTGTGTTTGTTATTGTTGTTTATATTTTAAAAAATATTGTTTTTTATTTTTATAGGTTATAACACAGGTCAAAAACAAGATGGTCTTGACTTAGAGGCCTCTAAATTAGTATTAAATGCATTAGCAAAACTTCATGCAGCAGGTATGGCTTTAAAACTTCAAGATCCGAAAGTATTTAATGAAAAATTCATGCCGTATTGTAACTTCTACTTTCCAGAGAGGGATTTTTTCATTCGGTAAGTATACCTGGTACTTTTTCGGTGGTTTTCCTAATAATATACAGAGTGGCCATTTAAAAACGAAACAGAGCTGATTCTGGACACTCAAAACCATTTAAGGTAGTACTATCGGTGTAAGAATTATTGTTCAGAAAATTATGAAACTTAGCATCCTGGTACTTAATATAATAAGAATATCCACCAGTTTAATTTTCAAATGTCTACAAAGAACTAAAAAAAGTTATAAATATTATAAAATAATAGCTCTTTACATTGATCCTTATGGGAACGGCAGATTTTATTTTACTTTACAAAAACTGATGTTCAAATTTCAATGAAAGTTGTATCAACAGAAGAAAAAACAATTCTGAACATTTTGGTTAATTAAATTCCGACTTTTAGAGCTTGTGATAGTAGTAATTAATAAATAATTGAAAAAAATATGCTATGGGACTGAAATGTGGCAACGCCGCCGAGGTTGTGTTGCTCCCGAAAAAGTTTATTGAAAACGGTATATGGAACATAAAATTGATGCCAGTCCAATACGTTTTTCGGTTACAAGATCCAATGAGTGATAATAAATATCTGCAAAAATTAGCAAAACATGATTTTTCCGAGTGTTTTTAAGTAAACAATTCGACAACCATAATCCGATGTATCAATATTTACGTTATTTGACAGGTTAGGTGACAGAAACTTTTTATGTTTATCCTTAAATTTATGTTCTACTTGACCTTGTTTTACAAATTTGTTATAATTTTTTTAGTGACTGTTTTGCCTTTTTAATTAAATATTTTTTTTGGTATACATGATAAAAGTGGTTTAGAGATTTTATTAGTAAATACCCAAGCAGCAAGCTGATGTCATATTGACGTCTCTTTTTAGTCATTTTTGGTCACCAAAGACGTTATAAAATGACGACAAAATGACTTTAAAATGACCTCCCTAAGTCACAGACTAATGACGTCCCTTTAATGACGTCATAATGACGTTTCCAAAATGACAACAAATTGACGTCCCCAAATTTAGGCAAATGACGTCACACTGACTTTATATTTTTATATAGTGCATTTCTTTTATATACCCCCGCCTTTATTTTTTTAACGGATCCAGTTAAAAAATTAAAACTTTGGGATATGCAATTAATGCATACATGCTATGTTTTAAAGTTGAAAGATAAAAACTCCAAAATGTTGGGCGCCATTTTGAAATTTTCATGTCAATTTCACTCTAAAATTAGTATTTATTTTATTTATTATTATAAGTTTAAATTTTTAAACTGATCTCTTCAAAAATTAAAGAAGGAAACATTAAAGAAATGTACTGTATAGGGTAGTTTGAATTATATAAGACGTTCCTAATAATTTTGGCCACTGAGAGAGATTACTTTAAATATAATAGGCAATATATGTAAATTGAATTGCATAATTTGCATGTTATAATCAAACAAAATTTCAAACAAATCACAAGTAGATATACAATTGGTCCAAATTATTTGGAGCATCCTGTATACTTAATTTTATAAATCTTACATGCTGGTTTTCAAATATTTTAAAAATTAATTTAATACATTATTGGCAAGATTTGGTTCAATATGGTAGGTCACTAGCTGTGGGCAGTTTAAAAAGACAATATCCTAATTAATTTTTAAGAACCAATAAAGACATATTTTTACAGAACAAATAGTATTTATTTTAAAGTATGACCAAATAAGTAATAGAAGTAACCGTGTAAAAAAGTGAAATCATAAAAGCTACTTTACAGCTTATACTGTCTCTGTTAATTATGTCTCCAAATTGTTGAGATTGCAACTTGACCTGACAGGAAATTTTAACTGGGGTGTCCTCTGAAGCCCTGAGGAGTTTAGCTGATTTGGTTTAGTTAACTTTGTTAGAATTTCTTTATTTTGATGTTTTATTGGGATTAATGGCTCTAGTTTTTCTTTAGAGCTAAAATGATAAAATGTTTTATTTAATAAAATTGTATTTCTAGTTATGAAGTAAACATACCTGGTCTTATTTTATATCTATAGGTTGGTTTTGTAGCTGGTGACTGGCAAAATCAAAGCATTGTCTAACTTAGTTTTTCTAAGTGGTCTTTTATTTTTCTCTGATTT